>PVKS010033423.1:0-21726 GCA_004027875.1 Aplodontia rufa
CATTATCCACTATAACATAGCTAGATAGATAAATAAACAGTTAAACCAATAGGAGGGGGGTGGCTCCTATAGTTAAAGAGGCTCAGAATTTCCATTATAAGTTATCTTCCAGCTGGAGATCCAGGAGTGAGTAATATGGCTCAGTCCAAGGCTGAAGACCTCAGGACCACAGAAGCCAATAATGTCACTTTCAGTCCTCAGTTCAAGGTCAATGGAAAATTCATTTAATCATACTTTGTTCTTCCTTTTTTTTTACAATTCTTCTTTCTTCTCCACCAATCCTAAGCTAATCATTAATCCAAGGCTATTTCTGCCTATTTATCTACTTCCCTTAAATGATAATGCACACCTTCCATTTGGTAATGATGTTAAAATGGCTGTAATCGATTTATTAAAGTGTTTTCATTAGAGTTGTGGGTAGCGCTGTGGTAGTGATGATGTAAATCCTGAAATGCAAAGGCCAGGGAGCCTGGAGTTCTGATGCTCAAGGTTAGGAAAGAAAGAGTATGTCCCAGCCCAAGTGACAGATAGTTACATTCAATCTTTCTCTGCTTTCATTCTCTCCAAGAACACCCACATTGAGGACAGATCTTCCAGAACATTTCCTCTCAGATTCATGTGCTAATCTCTTCTACAAACACCTTCATAGATACACCTGGACATACTGCTTTATCAGATTTCTAGATATTCTGTATTCTAGTCAAATTGATATAAAACTCACCATCATATTATTAAAAGTTAATGGCTTAAAAGTAAAAACAATAGTTTATTCTGCTCAGAAATCTAGAATCTGATTAGAGCTTGGTAGACAGAGTTCTACTTAGCTTTGTGAAGATGCAACTGAAGGGCCCAGGACACTTGAGGGGCCTCGAATCTCACTCATGCAGTGTTTGATGGATGCAAGTAGGTAATAAGACGTCCTTATGTGAGAAATTTACATTACAGAACTCTGAAATAATATTGAGAGCTGCTAGGAGACTGCTCTTTTTCTTTTTTTCTAGTCTCACTATTAAGAGAAGAGGATAAAATGCTATCTTACCTCATGTTCCCCAAATAACTATATTTAAAAGTATTTTTTATTTTAAATTATTCAAGACACCTTTTACCTATTTACACCCTGATTTTGCACACAAGAGGATACAGCAATCATTTTCTGTAGTGTTTCCTTTTGTATAATTTCAAAGCTTTAAGTCTTGAAGAAAAGGGAACTGAAACTGCCAGCAAAATTTCAATTCCCAGCACCCACTCATGTGCTAATAAAATCCATGGTGCAGAGTCTAAATATAAATCCTTAAGAGGTGGAGACTTAATTTATGCATCAAGTATCCCTGCATTCAGATTACATCTGGGTGACAATTTCTTAATGACAGTAATGAGCCTGCCTATAAACCTAAGATCAGGGCAGAGTCCTCTGCTAGGATTCCACAGAACCTTGCTTCCATCTTATAATCATGTTCATCACGTTGTCCTGAAATGATGCACTTCTGTTTCTCCTATAAGACTACAAAATTCACAAGGAGAAAGACATGTGGAATCAACTGATTACTAGATTGCCAACACTTTGTATACTGCTTTGAAAATACTTGGTGATTTAAATTTTGTACAAAGAGTGTTTTCATGAATGGATGAATGAATTGCTGATATAGTATGTTTTCTAGTTGTATACTTGTAGATATACTGTGCTGCCAAATAAACATTTCCATATTTAAAATATTTAAAATTTATATATATACATTTTGTAAATCTGAAGGGATTTAAAATACCAGCAGTAAAAAAAAAATCATCTTGTAAGTAAAATGGGATGGATGCATCTTTCCTGAGTTTTTAAGTATTTTTAGAGGTCCATTAGATAAGATTCTTTCAGAAAGAAAAAAATGAGGGCCTGAGGCTGTGGTTCAGTGGTTGTGGCTCTTGCCTGGCATATGGGAGTACGCAAGTTCAAACCCCAGCATCACACACACAAAAATGTCTTGGAGCAACGAAAGTCACATGAAAAACTAAACAAAAATTGTTTCTCTCTCTCTCTCTCTCTCTCTCACTGTCCCTCTCTCTTAAAAAAAAAAAGAAAAAGTGAAACTTTTTTCTAGAAACAATGATATTGCAGAAAATAGTAAAATCCATTAAACTTCGTAGCAGATAAATTTTGGTGACACATAAAAGAAATCAGTATAGTTTTGTTATAATTTGCATTTTATAAATTTAAACAAAATATTAGCTAGCTTCCTTACAAAATAACAGCTAACATGTCTTTACTGAGTTACCTTTCCTAATGCTGAAAATACTTGACAAAATATTTTTAAATACTGACACCAGTGACAATAAGAAGAAATATAAACTTTTGGATTCTTGAATGTATAACTCTCTATTTTGACTTCCTACATATAATAAAGATTAACAAACACTGACTTCTATGTTTGGATACGGTTTGTCCCCTAAGGTTCATGTGTTGAAAGTTTGTTCTCAAATGTGGCTAATTAAGGGGCTGTGGAACTTTGATAGGTGGGGCCTAGAAAATGGTGTTTCAGCCACTGAGGTCATCAACTTTAGACAGTTTTAAAGCTAGGATACTGGAGTAAGTTCTCATGAGAGTGAGTCTTACAGAAGGGCAAGCTTGACCTTTGAACCTTTAATTGACCTGAAATGAAGATGCCATATTGGATATCTCCTTGAAAACAGTGAGCCTTACAGAGTCCCAAAGTCTGAGCCACATGTCCTTTGCTATTTCGTAATACACACTTCATCCAGCAAGAGAGACTTCCCACCAGCAAGTCTGCTAGCAGCTGGACGTGCAACTCTAGTTGGTCCTGTGCCCAAATTCCCTGCCATACTGCAAATTTTTAACCAGGCCAATCACATACTCTGAAGGAATGGAGGAGTCACTCAATCTCTTGTTATTCATAAGGCCTGCCTGGCACAACCTCTGCTTGTCCATTCTGCTCTTGAGTGCAACCTCTTTTGGCCCTGCCTGGTGCATGTGTGATACCTTCCCCCACAGAAGTTTGTGTGGATGATAAGCTGCTACTGGAGTCATCAGGCCAGTGTCATCTGGAATTATGTATTCAGCCACCTGCAGAATCCTTGGACGGGGCTCAGTGCTTCACCAATGATCACTGAAGTGGGGGAGGTTGTGAATAAACAGGAAAATGATTTGAATTTAATTGTTTCATTAACTTATTACATATTATTGCTTTATATGATGAAAATTGGAAATCCTCTCATTTTCCATATCTTCATTCATTAGCCAGTGAAATATTTCTTCAGATGTTCACTACTATCAAATGATGATGTGAATTGTATTATTGTCTACTGCTGCAAAACATGCTATCACAAACTTAGTGAGTTAAGACAGCACATACTTATTAGCAAAGTTCTATAGGTCAGAATCTACTGTGTGATAGGGTTCTCTGCCCAACAGTCTCACCAGGCTGAAATCAACATTGTGTTAGCCAGGTGATATTCTTATCTGAATTTCGGTATCCTCTTTCAAGGTGACTGAGAGTTGGTAAAGTTCATTCCTTTCAAGTTTTAGCACCAAATTCCTGATTTTTCTGCCAACTCTTGACACAGAACCACTCCTAAAGACTACCTGAAGTTCTTTGTCATGTGATTCTAACAGCAGGTCATAGAGCGAATCTGGTTTTTTCCAGGTCAAAAAGGGCTCATCTCTCTGAATTACTTTTCTGCCATTATCTGAAATAATTGTTCTGCTTTTGAAGGGCTTTGTAATAAAGTTAAGCACACCCTCATATTTTCTTTAACTTAAGGTCAACTAATCACAATTTTAATTATATCTGCAATTTCCCTTGCAGCATCACTACATTAATGTTTCATTAAGTAACTGGAAAAAGATGTGTGAACATCAGGGGTCAGGAATCTCTGCACACCATTTTAGTGTAACATACATGTACACTTGCAAACCTGTATGTTTTTCTCTAATTATTGAGTGATAACCTGTTTAGTCAAAATGCTTCCAGTTTTTACTTTTGACAGCTTCAGTTAAATTAAAATTTCAAAAAGGATATCTCAGTTTTTAATTATGAATTCTATTTTCTCCACATTCATATATTTTGGGCATCATGAAACGTCATAATATTGGTAATCTTTCAAGCAAGAATGTAATTGAAAGTGTAACTAATTCAACTTTATGTTAATGAGAGAGATTTTTAAATGTAGTATTGACTATATCTTTTATTGTGAACTTCTTTTGCCTATTTTTAGGTTATTCAAATTATTACTTGAGAGCTTTTATGAAGAAGTTCTTCTTTTATCTGTCATAATTATGTACATGTCTATATAGCTGTAGATACATACATGTAAATATATATATATGTATACATCTATATCTGTATTTAATCATTCATAGTTATAATAACCTTTTGGCTTCATGTGTTATAATTTGGAATTTTATATTTAAAACATTTGAAAATATTTAATACCATAGTGTGATAACCTTTGTTTTAAATATATGAGACTAGAGAGAAAGAGGATGGTGGACATAAGGGGGATGCATCTGGTCACACTCTTTGAAATGAAAAAGTGCCAGGAAAGTTGCCTTCCTGCAAGGTGCATGTATTGGAAAAGATTTGCTAGAACACAGTTGTGGTCATTGGGAAATTCTTGGTGACTCAGAGATTTTGGTGTAGCAAGTGGAAATGTGGAACTAATTCAGACCCAGCTGGTCACTGCTTTGACTGCCTTTACTCCTCAATCAACACAGGATGAGGGGAGATGCTGATCAATAAAGTGTGATTGGATCTGACAGAGACCGAGTTCATGTAGAAACACTGCACTGGGCCTAAACTGGGAAACTATTTGGCATCTTCACTGTGCACCTGTAAAGAGGTTGGACAGTGGCCATTTTGACCAAAGAGGCAGGCAAACAAGTCAGGACTCCAAAATAGATTTCTCCACAATCCTGCCAGGACCTTACCAACATTTAGAAGTTGAACCCTGAAGAATGTGTTTGGGACTAGCCCAGACATCACCAAGCCTAGAGAAATTCAGGTGCAAGAGTGCAGGGGAACCCAGCTTAGCCTGCTTCTCCTGCCTAAATCAGAGAGCTCATGTGATTATCTAAGGTGAGTTCAGGACAATGCAAGAGAGTACAAGATCTGGGTCCAGAAGTTCTGGAGGAACTGTGTATACATACAGAAGAGGTGGGGTTGCTCTACACTGACACCTTGCACTTGGAATCCTGAAGACTTTTGCCTGAAGTTGCAGATTTCCAGCAGAGATCACCAGTGAACAGCCCTGATAAGCACACATTAACCTGAATTCCTTGGGGCAGTAGCAATGCAGGAAACTTAAAATGAATAAGCTCTAGAACCATGTCTTGACAACCATCCCTCTACCCTTAGAGTCATGAAAAGGTTCCATATTGTGATCACAGTGGTTCTGGCTGTAGGTTTCTGCTAACAAAACTCAATTAACACTGTATATCTACCCTCAACATGTAATGAGATCACTTCAGGGGTCACAATTCTAATTTTTTTTCTTTAAGATTTTTTTTTATTTCTCTATATATGTGTGTTTGTGTGTTGTGTGTATGTATATTCACATTTTTTTCATTTTAAACCTTTATTGTTTTTTCTCTGTTAATTGCAGATAAATTTGCTTCCCAGAGGTATTTGCTAAACCTACTACTCCTTTCATAGACAGTAATTAACATTGTAGTAGTTATAGAAGGAACAAAGTAATTAATGTAACATAGTGTACTGTATGCTCTTGTTCATGTTGATTATTTTTCCTTATCTAGGGAGGCATTGGACATTGTATAAATAAAAAAGAGAATAGAAGCTAGGGAATCTGCTTTTGAACTCAGCTTTCCAAGCAGTACCCACAACCCAAGTAAGGCAGGGAGCAAAATCCCACCAAGCCAGTAATAAGGTTCCAAAGTGTAATAACCAGCCAGAGATCTCAGAGTTCACTCCTTGGTACCAACACATACATCTAATACACTGAAAATTTTCAAAACAAATAATGCAATTGCACACAGAGATGAACACACAGAATAAGAAGAAGAGTAATTCACTTCAAATCAAGGAGCAAGAAGAAAACCTTCAAAAATGAGGAAACAGACTAGCAAATCTTTGCCTCAAACCCAGAACTACATAACCAAGGAGTTTACAGAGAGAGAATAGTATGAAAATCTAGAAAAAGCCAGCAACAATCTGATTATTAAATGATCAAAGAACTGAGGGAAGATATAAGAAAGAATATAAAAGAGCAAACACAGGAGATGAAAAACTACTTTACTAGTGAAATTGAAATACTGAAAAGAAATGTATCAGGTTCAAAAACCATAGTAATCCAAATTAAAAACTCAATGAGTAAATTTAATAATGGATTAACTGCAGTAGAAAATTGAACTCCAGCTCTTGAAAGAATTTTCAATTAGGAAGACAGGCTGAATATCCTTGAATTCACAAACACAGAATAGAAAAAAAAATCAGAGCATGATCAGAATTTTTAAGTCTGTAATGAAATCAGAAGAACTAATATGAGAGTAATTGGGATACAGGATAACATCAAACTTCAAATGAATGTTATAAACAACATTCTCGTGGATGTCGGAGATCTCCTTCTGAGATGATTCCCCCATATTCCCAGCCTCCAGTCTCCTAGGTGTTCTTCGTAAGCCCTCCTGCCACCCTCTCCCTCACCCTATGCCTCCAAGTATCCTAGGGAGTCATCTCCCTGTTGAATTGAGACTCATACAATTTGAAGTTATTATTAGATTAGCTGTCTAAATACTGCTTCCCAATGTATTCTAGCTTCCACAGATGAGAGAAACCTTTCGGCCCTTGAGTCTCTGAGATTGGGATACTTCACTTAGCATAATTCTTTCCATCTCCATCCATTTGATTTCAAAAGCCATAATATCATCTCCTCTAATGGCCGAGTAGTATTCCATTGTATATATATATGTACCAAAGTTTTTGTATCCATTTGTCAAGTGAGGGGCATCTGGGTTGGTTCCATAATCTAGCTATAGTAAATTGAGCTGCTATAAACATTGAGAAAGCCACATCACTATAATATGCTGATTCTAACTCTTTTGGGAAAATACCCAGGAGTGTGATAGCTGTGTCATAAGGTGGTTCCAACCTTAATTTTTTGAGGATTCTCCATACTGCTTTCCATAGTGGCTGAACCAGTTTGCAGTCCCACCAGCAGTGTAACAGTGTTCCTCTTTTCCCACAGCCCCTCCAGCATCTGTTGTTGTTAGAAATTTTCATTTTTGCCACTCTAACAGGAATGAGGTGGTATCTCATTGAAGTTTTGATTTGCATTTCCCTTAGAGCTAATGATGTAGAGCATTTTCTCAAATACTTATGGGCTTTATGGACTTCCACTGGTGAGAAGTTTCTTTTAAGATCTGTAGCCCATTTATTTATAGGATTATTTGTGAGTTTCATGTTTAGTTTCTTTAGTTCCTTGTATATTCTGGATATTAGCCATCTCTTCAAGGTGTAGCAGGCAAAGGTTTTCTCCCATTCTGTTGGGTCTCTCTTGATGCTCTTGCCTAGACCTTTAGCAGCGCAAAAACTTTTTAGTTTTATTGCATCCCATTCCTTTATTCTTGACTTTACTGCTTGAGCCATGGGAGATTTGTTGAGGAAGACGCTGCCGATTTCTATGTCCTGTAGTGTTAATCCTACTTCTTCTTTTTCTAGTAATTTTAAAGTTGTTGGATTAATATCCAGATCTTTCACCCATTTTGATTTAATTTTTGTGTGGGGTGAAAGATAAGGATCCAGCTTCAGTTGTCTACATATAGCTGTCCAGTTTGTACAACACCATCTGTTGAACAGGCTGTCTTTCTTCCACATTATGCTTTTGTCCCTTTATCAAATATTGAATAGTTAAGATTATGGGGTTTGTCTCAGGATCTTCTATTATGTTCCACTGATCCTCAATTCTGTTTTGATACCAGTACCATGCTGTTTTTGCTACCACGGCTCTGTAGTGTAATTTCAGGTCAGGGATTGAGATAATCCCTACTTCTTCCTTCCTGTAAAGTAATGTTTTAACTAGTCTGGGTCTCCTGTTATTCCATATGAACTTGAGAATTGTTTTTTCTATATCTGTGAAGAATGTCATTGGTATCTTGATGGGGATTGCATTAAATCTGTACAGGGCTTTGGGTAGAATGGCCAAAATATATTGATTCTGCCTAACCATGAGCATGTAATGTTTTTCCATCTGCTCAGGTCTTCTGTAATTTCTTTTCTTAGTGTTTGACAGTTTTCTTTGTAGAGATCCTTAACATTCTTTGTAAGGTTAATGCCCAAGTATTTCATTTTTTTGAAGGAGATGGTGAATGGGAGAGATTTCCTGATTTCTTCTTCTGCGGATTTGTTGCTGGAGTGAAGTAATGCTAGTGACTTACTGGAGTTAATCTTGTAGCCAACTACTTTGCTAAAATAACCTATAATCTCTATGAGTTTTCTGGCCAAAGTTATTTGGTATTCTAGGTATAGAATCATGTCATCAGCAAATAGAGATAACTTCCTCTTTTCCTATACAAATACCTTTGATTTCCTTGTCTTGTTTTATGGCTCTGGCAAGGATTTCAAGGACTATGTTGAACAAGAGTGGGGAAAGCAGACAGCCTTGTCTAGTACCTGAATTCAGTGGAAATGCTTTCAGTTTTTCTCCATTGATAATAATGTTGGCTATGGGTCTGTCATAAATGGATCTGACATAGTTAAAGTATCTTCCCTTGATCCCTATCTTTTCCAGAGTTTTGAGCATAAAGTGATGTTGAATTTCATCAAATGCCTTCTCTGCGTCAATTGAGATGATTATATGGTTTTTGCTTTTAATTCTGTTTAAGTGGTGAAATACATTTATTGATTTGCATATGTTGAACCAGCCTTGTTTTACTGGAATGAAAATTGCTTAATCATGATGAATCATCTTTTTAATGTGCTTTTGTATTTGATTAGCTAAAATTTTATTAAGGATTTTTGCATCAATGTTCATCAGGGAAATTGGTCTGTAGCTTTCTTTTCTTGACAAGTCTTTGTTTGGTTTTGGAATCAGTGTAACATTTGCTTCATAAAAAGTGTCTGGGAGTGTTCCCGCTTATCAATTTCCTGGAAGAGCTTTTAGAGGATCGATGTTAGTTCTTCGGTGAAGGCTTGGTTGAATTCTGTTGTATACCCATCTGGTCCTGGGCTTTTCTTTTTTGGAAAGCTTTGATTGCTGCTTCAATTTTGCTATATTTGATAGGTTGGTTCAGATTTTCAATGTCCTCCTGTGTTAAAGAGGAGATATCATATATGTCCAAGAACCTGTCCATATCCTCCAGGTTATCAAATTTGGCAGAGTATAAATTTTCAAAATAGGTTCTGATAATCTTCTGGATCTTGGATGAATCTGTGATGATATCCCCATTTTCATCTTTGATTTTGTTGATTTTCTTTCTTTTGTTCTTCCTTTTGGTGAGTTTGGAAAGGGGTTTGTCGATCTTGTTTATTTTTTCAAAGAACCAACTCTTAGTTTTTTTAATAGTTTGTATTTTTTTTTTGTTCTCAATTTCATTGATTTCAGCTCTGATTTTGGTAATTTCCATTCTTCTGTTAGTTTTGGGGTTGGATTGTTCTTCTTTTTGTAGTCGCTTGAGTTGAAGCATAAGGCTATTTATCTGGTCTCTTTCTAGATTTTTGATGTATGCACTCAGTGCTATAAATTTACCTCTTAAGAATGCCTTCATACTGTCCCAGACTATTTGGTATGTTTTTTCCTCATTTCATTCAATTCCAAGAACTTCTTAATTTCTGCTCTTATTTCCTCTTTTACCCATCCTTCATTTAAGAGGGATTTATTTAAATTCCAAGTGTTTGAGTAGTTTCTGTTGTTTCTCTTGTTGTTTATTGCTAAGATCATAGCATTATTATCTGACAGAATACATGGGATTGTATCCACTTTTTTATATTTGTTAAGATTATCTCGGTGAACTAGGATGTGGTCTATTTTAGAGAAGTATCCATGTGCCACTGAGAAGAAGGTAAATTCAGCTGTCTTAAGATGGAATATTCTGTAGACATCTGTTAAGCCCAATTGATTAATAGAGTTGTTCAGATTGGAGATGTCTTTATTGATTTTTTGTTTTGAAGATCTGTCTAGAGTTGATAGTGGTGTGTTGAAGTCCCCCAGGATTATTGTGTTGAGATCAATGAGGGGATTAACGTCCTTAAGCATTTTTCCATATATTTGGGGGGGTGTAAATGGGGGCATAGATGTTAATTATCATTATATCTTCTTGATGGACTGTCCCTTTTAGTATAATAAAGTGACCCTCTTTGTCCTTTCTGATTAGTTTTAGTTGGAAATTAATTTTGTCAGAAATTAGAATTACCACACCAACTTGCTTTTTTGGGCCACAGGCCTGGTAGACATTTTCCCATCCTTTCACTTTTAGCCTGTCTATTTTTGAGTGTCTAATGCATCTCTTGCAGGCAACATATTGTTGGATTTTGTTTTTTGATCCAGTGGGCCAGTCTGTGTCTTTTAATTGGGGCATTGAGTCCATTCACATTCAAAGTTAGAATAGATATGGAAGGCTGAGTCTCAGACTTTGTAACAATTACATAATTTTTAGTCATCTTGGAAGTCAATTTGTGTATAATATGATTATTGACTCACCCCTGTTTAAGGATTTAGGATATCACATGCATTTTCTTCTGAATGGAGAACATCCTTGAGGATGTTCCGTAGTGCAGGATTTGTGTTCATGTATCTTGCTAGCTTGGGTTTATCGTTGAAGTATTTAATTTCCCCAAGACATTTGAAGCTGAATTTTGCAGGGTATATTATCTTTGGGTGGAAGCTGTTATATTTTAACACTTGAAAGATATTGTTCCAAGCTCTTTTGGCCTTCATTGTTTGCTCTGAAAAATCCATGGTGTTCTGAATTGGTTTGCCTCTGAATGTGATTTGGGGCTTTTCTCTAGCATCTTTTAGAATTCTCTCTTTAATTTCTCTGTTATTCATTTTGTATATGATATGTCTTGGTGAGTTTCTCAATTGATTAGGTCTGTTTGGTGTTCTATAAGCATCTGGGATGTGATATTCTGGATCAATAGTAAAATGAGGGCAGTTCTCACTTATGTTTCCGCTTAAAAGGTTCTTGAAGCCTCTTGTTTGCTGTTCGGAGTTTTCCTCCAGGCCAATGTTTCTCAAATTATTATGCCTCATCTCATCAAATGTTGTTTGGAAGTTCTGATCATGTAATATAAGTTGCTTCTCTTGTTTATCTTCTTTGAGTTCAACAATGTTTAGTCGATCTTCATTCTCCGATGTTCGTTCTTCAAAGCCTGAAGTTCTATTTTCAGTAGAGTATACACTGTTGTTGGTATCATCCAATGAAGATTTGATTTGGTTAACCATGTTTTTCAATCCTGATACCTCTGCTACATCTATTTTCAGAATGTCTAATTCTTTGTGTAGCAGATCTTTCATCTCATGGAATTTCTCCCTTATTTCCCTGTAAAAGTTGTCTCTGATCTCTTTCCTTATTTCATCTCTCAGCTCTTTGATTGAATTACTAATCATAATGTTGATACAATATTTTTGGTTTTCATCTAAGGCCCCAGTTATGGGATCCTTGGGTGGAGAGCTGTGAGATTGAGGAGGAGAGTTATTTCCCCTTCTCTTCATTTTCAGAATCAGAGAGTGTGTCTTGTAGTTCAACCTTGTTACTCTTGCCAGAGTAATTGGAGCTGTTTATGGCTTTGCTTCATTGTGACGGGGAGCTATTTGGTCAAGACAGACCTAAAGATGCCAGGCCGGTCTGCGAGATCTTGAGAGGCTATAGGTGCAGATACTAGTCCATTTCAACTAAAAAGATGTGCTGGTTACTAGCACCAATAGTAGCAGTTTTCTTTTAGAGAGCTCTCACAATATATTATGATAGCAAGCAAGTGATCGTTTTGAAGAGTGTCTGTTTCTTCAGATAGCAGGATCGTGGGAATCCTCGTGCAGTCCTGCAGTGAAAGGTGGTTCTCAGGAGCATCTGGGAGTCACTGCTGGTGAGGCGTTCACCATCTTGAATCTCTGGCACTATATTTAAAGCACCGATACTTCTCTGCTCTTACGAGTGCAGAGTGCTATAATCCTCCCCCACACCACTTGCCAGCCAGCCACGTGGCAGCAGCAGGGAACAAAGATCGCAGTGGCTCTATATTTAAAACACAGTCCATGGGGCTGAGTTCGCTGGCTGCTTGACTCCTCCCCCACTCCCAGTAAGGGGCTGCTCACTGCCCCGGATGGAAAAAAAAATAAAAAAAAAACCGTCGTTTCTCCCCAGCCTCTGCTCCTCAAATCCACTGAGCAAGTTAGGACTGGGGTTTCAAGATGCTACTCCCCCAAATGCACCTCAAAAAACCTGGAAATGAACTGGGGATTTTCCAACCAGTCTCAGAGCTGCTGGGGAAGCCGGCTGTCTTCAAGTTGCCATCTTGATTCTCCCCTCCACAAAATTAAATCAAAGAATTAAGAATTAAACCAGCTACCTTACAACTGTTAGAAGAAAATAGGATCAACACTCCACCATATAGTTTCAGGCACCTACTTCCTTCACAAGACTCCCATACAGCAAGAATTAAAGCCAAGATGAATGAGTGGAATGCCAATAAACTAAAAAGCTTCTGGACATTTAAGGAATTAGTCAATAATGTGAAGAGAGAGCCTACATGATGTGTGAAAATCATAGCCAGCTACTCTTCTGACAGGGGGTTAATATCCAGAATACACAAAAAACACAATAAACATAGTACCAAAAACACAAACAACCCAATCAATAAATAGGCTAAGGAACTAAACAGAAATTTCTCAACAGAGGAATTTGAGAAAGTCAATAAATATATGAGAAATTGTTCAACACCATTAGAAATCAGAGAAAGGCAAATGAAAACTACATTAAGAATTCACTTTGCTCCAGTTAGATTGGCAAAGATGAAGAATATAAACAAGAAAAGATGCTGGAGGGGTCAGGGTTGTAGGAAGAGAGGAAGACTAGCACACTGTTGGTGGAATTACAGACTGGTAGCAGCCATTTTGGAAAGCAGTATGGAGACTTCTCAAAAAATTAGAGCTGGAAACACCATATGACCCAGCTGTCGCACTCCTGGATGTTTTCCCAGAAGAATTATAATCAGCATATTACAGTTGCTATAAACATTGTTTATAGCAACACAATTCAAAATTGCTAAATTATGGAATGAACCCAGAAGCATACATACATACACACAATGGAGTTCTACTAAGCTATTGGAAAGAAATCATGACTTTTGGGGTTAAGTGGATAAAAATGGAAAAAAAATTCTGAGTGAAATAATCTAAACACAGAGACTTAAGGGTCAAATATCGTCTCTTATATGTGGAAACTAGAGTAAAACCAAGGATAGGGTGAAATTCAAGTTTATTTACTAGAGCCACCAAATTCAAAGTAACACATAATCTGGGGGAAGGCAAATTCTGAAGGAGAGGAAGGAGGGAAGTGGGAGGAGGGAAGAAATAATACTCATGACTGCATTTAAAACTTCAAAGTTAAAAAATTAATATATATCTATATGGACATTTATCTGCAATAGAGGAGGAATTACAATGAAGACAAGTAATTGCAGAGTGGGCAAAGCGGGGAGATCCTGGATACAGATGGGTTCATGTTCCATTGTCATTACATGTGCATGTATGAATGGGAAACAATGAATCACTTCAATATGTAAGATTATGTTTAACTAATAAAAATTACAAAAAACCACACATAATTTTAAAAAACCAAAATAAATATATGAGACTTATTAATCTAAAAAATATCTGTTGTTACAAATTTAGTATCTATCTGAAGCTTTTACATTTGCAATTTGATCCCCACTCTTTAATCTTGATTCTCTCTCTGCTAATCTACTGTTACTACTCAGCAGCAACGAATATATCTATTATTTATTATTATGTTTATTGAAATTGTCAGTATTCTCTTCCTTGATTATACAATTCATAAAAGCATGGGTTTTTGCTGCATTCATTAATGTAATCCAAACACCTAAAATGTAAGCCTAATACTTACAAATTATCAACAAAGAGTTGTTAAACAATGGGATCTATAAATAAAATAAGAAATAGTGTATTTGAAGTATGATTTTTCTTACATAATAATCTGTCCATGTTCTGCAGTTTGATTTGGAGAAATAACCACCAGGAGTTTTTTTTCCTTTCTAAACAGCAGCAGCAGTAAAATAATTATTTTATCCTTGATAATTTCATGGAGACAAAAATAAAATAGTAAGGGCTGGAGCGGTGGCTCAGTGGTTTAGGCGCTTGCCTGGCAAGCACGAGGACCTGGGTTCAAACCCCAGCACCACGTACCCAAATGAGTGTTGGAGCAACTAAGGTCATGTGAAAAACTAAATGAAGTTATTTCTCTCTTTCTCTGTCTCTCTCACTGTCCCTCTCTCTTTAAAAAAATAAATAAATAAAAAATAAAATAGTAAAAAAAAAATGAAAATATAAGAAACCTGAGTTTAAATTCTAGTTCTGCCGTGAAGTTATTCTGTGAACACATGCACCCTGGAAAACTTCTTGACTTCATTCACAAATGAACAAAATAAGTATATTGATATCTTCCCTTTTTCAGAGGTTTTTTCATGAGGTTCAAATGTGCTAACATTTTTCAAAATATTTTATAATATGTCAAGTACATTGTTCATACAATACTGCTAATGATATGTTTTACTAATTTGTTTGTTACTGTGAATTATATGTTATTGCAAGCATTTCCAATGAATTATTGCATTTTAACTTCACGCTCTACTTTGCCCATTTTACATATTAGAAAAGTAAGGCAGATAGAGCCCAGAGTTAAAGCCAATCATGCTAAATCTGAGAAACTGTTAAAATAAAAATGTTTGCTAAATTAAATTCAGCATATTTTGCAAGAAGAAAGGATTGATTAAGCAGTGATCCAAATAAAAAAATGGTTCAAAATGCTCCATGTCACCATTCCTGCAGGGCATATTTATACCCAGGAAAGGTGAAACAAATACAAAAATATGATTGGTTGTAGCTCACATTTGCCTCATATGGTCATGTTTTTGCAATCAGCTTTGTATGAGCTAGATTTTGAGCTGAAAAGATTGGCTAAGACTTGATTATACAAGAGCATACCTCCATTTGAGTTACGGTTTGCTAACACACCAAGTTAGGTTACAGTCACTATGTACCAAGAAATCTTTAAGACAAACCTAAAATATGCAGAGGGACAGCTTTAGAGAACACAATTCAATTTTAGTGTTCACACTATTAGCAACTTTATGCTGTTCCATGTATAAATATTTTATTTGATTTAATTTTTATCTTAGCTTTTTAAATATCTTTCTTTATTTCCATTTACATTCTATTCTACTGAAAAAAAAATCACACTTTTTGTCTCTCACACCAGTAAAATTTAACACTCTTTTTTCCTATTTGGTGGCTTCCTGAAATTAGCGTTAAACCTTCTTTTTCCTTGATTATCTTATCTCTTTAACATGATTTTTCTGGTCCCTTATGTTTATCTTCAGGAGAAAAAAATGTGATCAAAACTCTGCTTTCTGTTTATGAACATGTTCTCTTATCCAGTAATATTATTCTATGTGGAAATTGCCATCAAAGTCATGGAGTGGTAAGGAAAATAAAGCTGAATACCCATTCACTGTTTAAAATGACCAACTCCTTTGACAGGTTAAGACATCCTGGGATGTTGAGCAAGTAGGTTTATTTAGAAACACACTAAGTCCATGTCCTCGGTTAGTTAAAAATGTCTATAAATTTTATTTTAGTTGTGTTTAGGCTTCATTTATTTTGTCTTCAATAGCTTTATTGAAGGGAGAAAGGAATCTCTTAAATGTGTTGTTTACCCAATTGTTGCAGTAGTATGTTGGAATTTGTTTCCTTTATTTTATGTTTAATCAGAAATTTGTAATTATTGGAGCATTGTCATGGACCACATATTGTCATTTTGTTCACTGTAACAGAATTAAGTGATAGAAGACATTTCAAAATTTATTACAGGTTTCCATTCTCAGAGGTACACCTGAGAAGTGCAAAATATTCCTAAATTCCTTGTGTGTAAATTACTGATTTAGAGTTGAAGTGGAATAATAAAGTGCCCAGTTATGTAAGTAATTTTAGTATAACTAGGCAAAATTTGAAAAGGAAATGGAATTTCAATTAGGTCTTCTCTTTTTTTTTTTTTTTTTTTTTTTTTCAGGGCTGGGACCAAACTTGGAGCCTTGCATGTGCTAGGCAAGCGCTCTGCCACTGAGTTAAATCCCCAACCTCAGATCTTCTCTTTTTTAGCCATGTTGTGGGAAACATTTTGGCTATAGAGGCTATTAAATATGTTTTGTGTTGTTTTATTTTAGTCATAAATCAATGTGAAATCTACCAAGCCACTGTTCTATGTACAACAGTTCTGTATAATCTCTGTAGAGTAATAGGCACCCAGCAAACTTTATACCCAGTGATTAGCATTAGAAATAGAATTACAGGGGTCCATTTTGGTTTTTTGTTTGTTTGTTTGTTTGTTATTTACAATGATTTTGAGGCTGGAACCAAAACATATAGTTAGAATTATTTTTAGTGAATTCTTATCTCTATTAAATAAATATGATCATTCCCCAAACATTTTTTTTAAGAGAGAAGGACAGTGAGAGAGAAAGAGAGAGAGAGTGAGAGATTGAGACAGAGAAAATCAATTTCTATGGAGTTTTTCACATGGTTTTCGTTGCTCCAATGCTTAGTTGTGTACGTGGATGCTAGGGTTTGAACCCGTGTACTTGCGCATGCCGGGCAAGCTCTGTAACCGTGAGCCACCACTCCTGCACACTCCCCAAACTCTCTTCATATGCAAAACTTAATTTTCTTTTTCTTTCCAATAGTATCCTATTCCTTTTTCTATGAGTGGTCAATTATAAGCAAGATACACAAAATACAATTATTTTCACTGATACTTTCAGGTAATAAAAGTAATCACAATTTATAATGAAAAATGATTTGAAAAATAATGCTGTAAATAATCATTGTAAAATATAGTAGATATTTCTGATAAAAATATAAGACAGTGTGTTTATATGGCATAATTATGAAATTGCATTTGAAAAACTCAGAATACCCTTACAATAAATAATTCCATGTTATTATATATTAATAATAAGAATGTAGATGATTGTAATCAAATAGATGGCTTCTTGACATATTAAACAATACATACATGGAAGAAACAAATTGCAGGTTCAAGAATTGTAAAAGCTTATAGTCCAAGACGTAGCAGCTTTTAGTAATTAGCAGTCCTGGCATATTTAATTTCATCTAAATTTCTGAGGATATAATCACATCATTTTTCTCATAAATTCATTATTTCTGTCAAATTATGTGTCATTTAGCAAAGCAGTATGCTCTCATCTAATTATATCTAGTACACAAGGATTATGTTCTGAAAATCGGTAATTTTGAACAAAACTGTATAAGCACATGATTTCTAGGAATAGCAATATTTTAAAAATACTTTCCAGCAATGATATTTGGTGAGGCAATTTATTTATTAATGCTTTGATTTATTGATCCATAGACTAAACAAACATTAGCACCAACCGTGATCAGGTGTTATGTGCTATGGGGTTTGGAATGAAAGAGCAATTTCTGAACACCTTCACAGTTTATCAGGCTTGACGGGGAAGCAGGTATTTATATTATTCTTTTGACATGTGTGATTTAAGTGTCCCAGAACTTCTCAGCATTTAAAAATTCACAAATACAATTTCAATGATAGTAAAAATGATGCACAATTTTGATAAAGTATTTTAGTAACTTTTATAAAAATAACTTTGTAAATACTATTCTAAACTTAAATTTTAATTTAAGGAAAATAGTTTTATGTTTTCTTTATTGTATTTATTTTCAACCTAGAGTATCAGTTAAATATATTCTCAAAAAATCCTGCTGAGATTAATTTGATATTGTACATGGAGAGAAAAAGCATGAAATAATGCTGAGGTGAGTAGTACAGTCAGGTCATTGCTTCCTTTCTCAGCTATCACGTGGTGCAGCCCTATGCTTCTATTTTAATGAACTGTTTTACTTCATTTTTTGGTGTATGATGGTTTTCATGTTAATTTTTTTTTTAAGTTATACATACTTGTCAGCATTTTTGTTTAAAGAGAGAGGTACAGAGAGAGAGAGAGAATGAATTTTATTTAGTTCTTCATGTGACTTCTATTGCTCAGACTTTGCTGTGTATGTGGTGCTGGGGTTTGAACTCACGTACTTGGACATGACAGGCATGGACCATAACTGCTGAGCCACTGCTCCAGCTCCTCTCAACACTGGTTTCATAATATCGCCAGCATAAAGGAGAGAACCCGTATAAATAATGGACTGGGAGAGAAAAAGAAAGGCTTTCAGCAGGTTATGATGCCAAGCTGCAGAAGAGAGCATGCTTCTGGGTCAGGCAAGAAAAACAGTACCAAATTTTAATTCTGTAAAGTGGACATAGGCGATTGAGTTATTCAGCATTCAAACCACAGCCAGCTAGAGTTATTTATTTTCCTTCTTTAAAATGTTCTGCTATTACTGATATGTCTTATATTTCAGCATAGAATATCACATTATGTATATTCTGTTATTCTTTTTTTTTTTTTAAGAGAGAGGGACAGTGAGTGAAAGAGAGAGAGAGAGAGAAACAATTTTGTTTAGTTTTTCATGTGGCTTTCCTTATTCTGAGACTTTGTTGTGTATGTGGGACTGGGGTTTGAACTCGCGGTACTCTCGCATGCTGGGCAAACTCTGTAACTGCTAAGCCACCGCCCCAGCCCCTCTGTTATTCTTTTAATTGTGACTTACTAAGTTAAACTGACTTAGAAAAATAACTTCTTTGATATTGATTTTTCACATCCATAAAAATGTGCTAGAACTTGTAGGATGGATTTTATGTTCTTAAAAAATTTACATTTTTCTTCATATACCTGTACCACAATTAGAAGATGAAGTGATGCTTTATTTGTTTTTATTTTGTTTTGTTGTTGCTTTTTGGTTTTTGTTTTCTTGCCAGAGCAGTGAAATGAATTGATGCAATGAAATAAGGTAGACTGAACTCATGGAGTAATTGAAACTATGAGTGAGCCACACACCAACCCTTGGACTTGAATCAATGGTGAGACACAATGAAATAACTCATGAAGTCATTTAAACCATGAGTGAGCTGCGCACTCAGAAGACAGACTCCTCATCCTTGTATTAAGATGCACAGTTCCAGGGCTGGAGCCGTGGATAGGTAGTTAGGACGCTTGCCCAGCATGCCTGAGTACACAGGTTCAAACCCCAGCACCCATGTGCACAACTAAGTATCAGAGCAACGAAAGCCATGTGAAAAACTCAATAAAAATTGTTTCTCTCCCTCTCTTTCTCTCGCTGTCCTTCTCTTTTAAAAAAAGTTATTTCTTAAAAAAAATACACACTTTGACTTCCATGAGAAGCCCAACTTACGCAGGGGTACAGTAGGGGAAACATGGGATGGGGGAATCCAAAGCCGGGAGAATTGAACTGGCATCTGCCTTTCCTTACTCCGTCATTACACATGTGATCTTGATTAGATGGTAATGATTCCTTCCTTTATGTATGACTATGTGGAACGAACAAAAAACAAAAAAGAAAAGAAGAAAAAGAAACGCATCAGCAGTATGTGCCACCAAGCAGGAACTTTTACTTTAAAAATGCACAAGATGTTTCTTCTGTTAACTTCCAACCTACCTGCTGATGTCATTGCTCTATTGTAAAGCTGTTTGCAGAACTGATAACTCGCTATGTGCAGCACGTATTTTTAACTCTCCTATACCTTATTTCCTTATAAAATCTGTTTAGAAAAACATTCACATGTACAAGATTGAGTCAAAATACAAAACAGAGTCACTCATGGCAATCAATTTGCTTCAGTGTGAACTCCACAGTTTCTTTTGTTACTCTTTTATAGTTAGATTTCCTTTTTCAAAAAAATTATTTTATTTTTGAACAGAGAAGGAGAGAGAGAGAGAGGAGAATCAATTTTTATGAGTTTTTCAGAAGGCTTTCCTTGCTCCAACACTTGGTTGTGTACGTAGGTGCTGGGTTTTGAACCCCTGTGCTTGCACATGCAGGGCAAGCGCAGTAATCGCCAAGCCACCGCTCCGGCCCCGATGGAAGATTTCTTGATTCAGAATTTAATTTTCTGATTTTGATGTTTATTTGTTAAAATGCTATTTGAAAATTGATCTTGATAAGTTTGCACCATTTTATTATTTTTAAACAGTTATCATCCTCAGTATTTCTTTATTTCTAACTACTACTCTGCTCTCCCTCTCTCATTTTTCTCTCCCTCTCTCCATCATTCTCTTTTCCTCCTTTCCTTTTCTTTTTACTTCCTCTCCATCTCTATGTCTAGTGTTTATTTTATTGTGTACTGGATGAGACCTCTAGGGTAATGCTAAATCAAACTAGTGTCAGTAGGCACATTGCCATTCCTTAAACATTAAGGTTAAAGATGTGTGTGTGTGTGTGTGTGTGTGTGTGTGTTTTGTCAGAAATTTAGTGCAGGGCCTCATCCGTGCTGAGGAAAATCTACCATCGAGCTGCAACCCAACCCATTTGTACATTTTTGATAGAGATTTCTCATCTAGATTTCTAAGGTTAGATTCAAAATTATTGGACATTTTATCAAAATCTTTCTCCAAACAACTGAGATGACATGATTTTAATCTTTTTCTTTCTTCTTTTAACTCAGTAGTTTAATCTAAGAAGATTTTCAATACCAAAACTTCCTTTCATTTCTGACAGAAACTTTCTAATATGATTTGTTTTCACTATATTCATAAATGGGATAGTAATTGCAAAGCTGATTAAAACGAGGGTGCTGTTGCATCAGGATTTATAAAGAAAAGTGTTAAAAACTGGAATTAAAAATATTGCACTTTTTGAATAAAAGCAAGTAGATATGTGCTGCTGTGGGACCCTGTCTTTCTCGCAGTGCTGCTCTTTTCAACGGAGAAGGCCATCAGGATGTGACAGGAGGGCCTGAACAAGCTTGCAACTGAGTTTCTTTCAGTCCATTTCATTCATGTAAACTCCAGTGCTGAGAATCTACCGGAACGAATCTTTAGGCCCAGGTTTCTTTGCATGTGGTCTACCCACCTCTTCCCTTTTACCAATGGGATGATCCACCAGCATCACTTGCTTTTCTTACCTGGTAATTTATTTTGAGGTTGATTTAGTAGAATTAAGAATTAATATGCATAAAGTCCTACAGTATGTACCTATCCTATCAAGTAATTGCTCAGTTACACAATTATTCATTTTTTAATACTGAAGATGGATGTCACCTGGTAAAGACAGACTGCAATGTGATTAAAAGAGTAGTTATTTAACTGTAGCATTAGCATCTAATTAATAAATAAGCAAAACCACTGCTCTAGTTCTTATGTGCAGACAAATTGGTTTTTTTTTAATTTTTCATTTTGAGCAACCTTACAAGATTTTAACAAAATAATATAAAATGTGTATAAAATATGCATATATTCTGGATATTGCAATTATCCCCAGGAGTGCCCCCCCAATTACCCTCCCTTATCCCTCCCTTCCCCTTCCCATTATAACTCTAAAAAAAGTATTAGATTGTAAAGCATTACATCTTATCTGGATTTAACTCATGCT
>PVKS010033424.1:0-21724 GCA_004027875.1 Aplodontia rufa
AATGAAATGTATAATTTATCTATCCATATGCAAGGGGCTATGGAAACAGTCCATTCACAGGAGAGCTTTTTGCATGATCATTTAATGAGAAAGAATGTTATAGTAACAAATAAAATGCAGTTTAAAACCCAACTCTCATCCTCAATTTGTTGCTAATATTTTTGTGGGGATTAGGGGCAACTCATGACATCTTTATTTGATAAAATGATAATTTTAATCTTGAACCAGTGAACAGGGTAAATAAATATGACTTTGAGACATATGGAATCTTGAATGCCTTTGAAGTCATCCTCTCTTTGACTCATCAAGAAAACCAAAATTTGTACTTATCTCATAGATAAATCATTGAGTGTTAAAGGACAGCTATTTTCTAGTTTAGGTCATATTATGTCATTATTGTTATGTTTTAGGCAAAAAAATAATGAGGGAGACTGTTTACCAGTATAGCATTGGTTTAAAAAGTTTATTACACAGTGTTTTAATAAATTATTTATTCTGTTTAAAAAAAATAAATAAAAGTTAGCACAATATATTTTATGGTCACTAAAATTTTAGCAAACTGATGGTTATCAGTCTTTGTAAAATACATACATTTCGCTAGATATCTATCATGAGATATCTTGGACATGACAGGAATGCTTTGTATGATGATAACAACTAATTTTGGGGTCAGATAGTTTTCCAAGACTCAGTCTTGCCCAGTAGTTGGAAATGTAGCTGGGAATAAGAAATTTCTGTGAGATTTATAGTAGGAAGTATGGATAGCCTTGATTCTCACAATTTCTTATTGCATTTCTTTCTTCCCTTAAGAAAATAACTATAAGGATATGATGTGAAGAGAATAGAGACATGATGGAAGGATTACTTTTATAGTGTTCTTCCAGCTGATCTGTGTGACACCCTTTTATTTCTGAACATGAAGTTTGCAAGAAAAGTGATTTGCTCAAGGTTGCACAAGTAGCAGATACTTACAGTACTGCTATTCTGATTTCTAATGGAAATATTTCTCAAGTTTGTTACTAGGAATAATGATCATCATTTGCATAAGTATTATTTATTGCTCCAAATTGATTCATATGAAAATACAGAGCTTAAACATAGCTTTTTAAAAGTCCAGGTCAATTTAGATATTTTGGTACAGATTTTTGTCTGTAGTTAAGTTGGGAGAGAGAGAGAGAGTATTAAAATATATTTAAGAATGAAATCCTTAAAAATCTTTTCATCATGTATCTAATCACTTAAAATTATCCAGAAACTTTTTATTGTACCTATAGTATATCTCACATTTACCCTCATATAACCTACATAATTAGGCTAGTTTGTCCCTTAGTTTTAAAATTTATCTTAAACCACTTTTTCCCTAGTTTGCCACATCTCTACAATGTTGTCTTCCTTTCTTTTCTTTGGATATACCAGTTACGTTGCTTTTAGTACGATTTTGCATCAGATTTTTCTCCTGTACCATTTTTCCTACTTTGAGGCTTATTAAGATGGTCCACTCCTTCTTGAGATTCAGGTCTCAATTTGCATTTCACCCACAGAGACACTTCTTCATCCCCTAACGTATAATAGCCTCCGGTCACTCTTCTGACTACACCCTGCCTTGTTTCTCTGCATAGTGAGTACTATCATTCCGAATCGTATATGTTAATTAGGCATTGTTTAGATTTTGTTTTATAAATTAAAATGTGTACCTTTTTTTTTAAAGAGAGGGATAGAGATAGGAGAGAATCAACTTTAGTTTTCCATCTTGCGTTTGTTTCTCTGAAACTCAGTTGTGTAGTGCTGGGATTTGAACTCAGGTCCTTGCACCTGCCAGACAAGTGCCCCAACCACTGAGCCACTATTCCAGCCCCTGCATCTTTCTTTTCTTCAATGAGAATAGGAATGGGGACTGTCATTATTGTGTATTTTAATATATCTCTAATGCCTAGATGAGTGCCTGATATGTAATAAAAGTCAATATAGTATGTCAAAGCAAACTGAATAATGGAAATAGCTTAAAGATGGAAGAGAATGCACATGCAAATATAGTCAAAGGAAGTGTCTAACCATTATTGCAAACCCTTCTGTTGAGACACATGGAGGGCAGTGTGCAAACTATCAGTGTCACAATAAGGAAAATCAGGTGATTGTGACATCACTGAGAGATCAGATAGAAAATTAATGTACCAGATATGAGCAATTAGTCATAACCTTGTTCTTAGAAATTATATTTCATCATTATTTTCTTCTTTACACATAAGAACAAAAGTGTTTATTATGCAAGTGTTTTTTTTTTAAAGAGAGAGGCACACTGAGAAAGAGACAGAATTTTTATTTAGTTTTTCACGTGGCTTTCATTGCTCAGACACTTAGTTCTGTAGGTAGGGCTGGGTTTTGAACTCGCATACTCACGCATGCAGCGAGGGCCTTAACTGCTGAGCCACCACTCCAGCCCTTATCCCAGTGTTTCAAGAGGAAGAATGTGTTATATTTTATAATCAGCAGAAACCTGTTTATAAGAGAAATCATGAGAAAGAATAAAATGATGTGATAAGCATCCCTAAAAAGGTATAACAAGAGAATTACAATGTACATGCCATCAAACTTAACATTTGAAAAGAACTGTAATCAACCTTTTGTTAATTCATACACTAATTCCAATCTCCCTTGATAAGTTTCCTACCAGGAGTTGTTGGAAGGAATTGAGAAATGAGGGCTCAGCTGGCATGGATAAGAACTCAAAGGCAGTTTTGGTTTTTTGCCCTTAGATTCATGGACAGAATTCTGTTTTATCTGTCCTCACCAGTTGCCTGCTTTTGTTCCAAATACAGATAGCTTCCAAAAGCTCAGCTCTTCTCAAGCCTATGAAACATCCATGGTTTTTGTTCAAGGATAGTGAATAGATTCTTAATCACTTTAATTTAGCTTAGTATTAACCTTGCAAAAAGCATCTAACTTGACAAAGATACAGTACAGAGAAAAGACTCTTAACCAATCTATTCATTTGAGTAAGGGAAGAAAAAATCAGACTGTAACTGGAAAAAACATGTGCATGCATATATCAATGTACTAATGTATTTGACAAATACATCTCTGATGTAAGTTGATCTCTGATTAATTGGAGAGTGCCGTATGAACAGAAAAGATATTTTGGGAAAATAAAATCAATGAGAAGAAATTCTATTAATCTCCATTTTCTTTTTCTTCATCTTTACGTAAATTAGTGGTTATAGAATATTTTTATCTTTAGAGGTATTTGAAAGTACAGAAATTTTGATTATTTGAAATAAATTTTGTTTCCCACTTGGTTATTCACTAGCTATTTACATTCTTTATCAGTTTGGAATAACAGTAGGAGGTTTCAGTGATGCAACATGAATTCTAACATGCTAGTTTGTAGAGAATTCTGGATTGGACACTGAGGTATTCATATGTATTGAATAAAAATCAAGTTCCTTATTGAAAAAAATTAAGAAAATTTCTCATTTTGTTTTAGTTTCCATTGTAGAAATTTTCAGAATATTTTGTTATAAACAAAATGTATACACTGAGAACTGTATCTTCTAAATACTCATGAAACTTTATATGCATTTAGAGTGTGAAATTATAGGTATCAAAATGATTAATGACCAGATTTAATAGAAAGATTATATTAAATGCTGGCAATGGGTCATTTCAGAGGCATGTTTTTCCTTTCTTTTCAAATCTCAGCAGACTGAGTTTAGAAATGACATCTCACATGTGAACCCCATAGAAATAACATTTTGTTTTTGCTCTTTTTCTAAAAATGTGCTGTGTGACACTAATGCTTTCCTAATTTCCTAAGTTTTTCTCTAAAAATATAGCCTACTCATAACCAACCTTATCCTTAGACTTAATATTATTTATTATATTTCAAAGTATTTTGATGAGAAATTTCTCTGACAATTCTTTATTCATTTATTAAACAAAACTTGTAAATTATCCCCTGATATAAGGCTTATATAAATGTAGTAATAGTTCACTGGGGGGAGGAAAATGTGCATTTTTACCATAGTCTCTGAGATAGACTATTTGAGTTTCATATTAAAACTATTCCTAAGATACAAACTTGAGCATGTTAAAAAGAGCACTTTTGAGCTCTGTGTTCTCATTTGTAACAGGATAATACTAAGACTGTATCATAAACAACAATAAATTTGACACTGTTCTGGGATATGCCTGAAATAAGTGAAAGAAATGGTTATTATTTTATAAATTCTTGGATTTCAGCAAAGACATATGATAGAGTACAAATCTATTTCTAGTAAAAGTGCTACTCCCCCAAACATGTGTTCATGGCAATCCTAAAAACTGCTCATTTCATATCAGTCCCCAAGAGGAGTCTGTCACTTTGATTATTCAAAGTGGAGAAGATTGGCCAGAAGACAAAATTTTTGTTTTCACATGCATGTTTTGCAATTGTTTAGACAAAATCATTATCTCAGTGTATTTTTCTTGGGCCGTTCTGTTTCTACTAGAAATTTAATTTGGAAAAACAAATGCTCCAGCAATTCTCTGCTTTCTTCTCCTCCCTAAAGACAATGAGACCCTTCGGGTTTGTATTCTCATGCACACCAGTGATGTTCTTTGTGATCATTTAGATAGCATGTTTTGCCATTGATAGATCCTTGCACTAATCTATGTTTTACATGAGACATAGCACACAGGAGGACAGATTTCTGTAATGTGTTTTAACCCAAAGGTTCGAGGCTAAACAAGGAAGATGGTTACTGCTGAATATACACTCTGATAACCTCATCGGTGAAGTGGACAAGCTGAAATGTTTTGGATACTGGCATGCATTCCTTAGTTGTAGAAAAATGTGTGCCAATGTGTTTATGTGTAGGTTACAGTTGCACAGATCTGATCAACATTCTAAGCTTGGGTTCTGAGGCCACTGATACTAGTTTCTTGTTTTCCAATATTTCTGTGTCCAGTTGTCCATTTAAGTATTTTTTAGTTAATTCTTTGCCTACTGTGCATTTCAACACTCAATTATATAAAAATAGAGAAAGGGATTTCTGATTCTTGCAGAGGGTTTTATTTACTTTTATATTTAAGCCAAAATTAAGCTACACTGTTTCTCTTCGGTCCTGTAATACTGTGGATTTTAATTTTCTAATTAATTATTATGTAATGAAAGTTTAAAGAATCAACTCTATCCTAATTTTATTGGTTTCACCAATTATTACTGATTCTACCTTATCTGATTTTACTTATGAATCTGAGAAATAGTGATTCACTTTACTCTGACATGATTTTTCTTCTTTTTCTTTTGAGTCTTTTGCTTATGTTTTCTTTGAAAATATAATTGTATTGAATGAAGTCAATACAATTTGTAGACTATATAGATATAGAAACATGGTGTAAAATGAATGAAATGACCCACATAGATACATACAGAGGAATTAAGTATGTATTATACTTAAAAACAAGTAGAATTTGAAACCATTTGCACACTAGACTTATTTAAAATCTTTTAGTTATATATATTAAGTTGGCAGTTTCTATGTGTGTGATGCTACGGATCAAACCCTGGTCCTTGTGTGTCCTAGGCAAGTACTGTGACATTGAATTGTACCCCTAGTGCTTAAAATTAAATTGTTTTTAACCATGGAAGTTCCTACTTTTACTACACTGATGAAATTTGTGCTAAGTCTATAAAGGTCTTGGTGGCTGACCCAAAAGCTTGAGAATTTTCTCCACTGTCATGTTTTGTTTTAATCTTCACTTGGTTTAAACTAAGATTTCATCACCTTATCTGTTAAAGTACCTCGAAACAAATTATCTTCATGTTATGGCTGAGATTTACTTCCTCTGAAACTCCACTTGGATTTGGGCCTTGCATTTAATATTGATTATAAGCTTTGCTCCTGTATTTATAACTACACTATTTTATGGTCCAATTCTATTCTCTTTAATTTTTAAAAAATAAGTGCTTACATACTTTTTTGCCACTAAATGCATTTTCTTCACCTTTAAGACAATTTTGAATTTACCTATTATTGAGGATTCTCTGGATAAATCATTATAACATCATCACAACAGGAATTGTTGTTACTCAGAGCAAAACTAGAATTCTAGAAAGATTTCCTTCTTTTCTCTTTCTTAAGCAAATATTACTTTGTCATAAAGCTACATTATTTTTGTTTAAGGTTTATATATATATATTTTGTAAGTGTCATTCCAGGCTTATTTAATGTCAAATTGGTGATATATGAGAGTGCAAATGTCTTTAATGATAGGAGCATATTAAGGTCATACTTTATAGTTATTTTTATAAGACCTTGTAATTATTATGATTGTGAGATATGTGGAACATCATTTCAGGGCACTCATAATAAAAAGTAAATCAGCAAGAAGTAGGATTATGAGTTATGGGAGAAAACTCTCGCTCATGGATCAATAACTCAAGAGGGAATGTAATAATTCCTATTTAAAACAGAAGACAAGTTGCATATCATCCTTCCAGTCCAGGGAATTGAATATTTCAACAAATGATAATACGATTATCATGAATGAACAGTACTTATGGGCATGCTATGCCATTGGGTTGAGTCATTCTCTTGGATGACAAAGTCCAAGTAGATGAGAAAATTTGGCAGACTCTAAATCCAAGAAGAGCCAAAATTATAAATAGCTAATCACGTTGAATTATAGAAATCCAAATGACCAGATGGAACCTCAAAGCTCAATTTAATTCAACAAACATAAATGAATGCTCAGATTATGGTAAGGCAGAGTAGCACAGTGGGTGAGTGGGAGGTCCTTGCTTTCTAGGAGCATGCGATCTAGCTATAAATACATGTCAGCAGAAAGCAAATGTGACATACGCAGTAATAGAGGTATAAAATAAATAAAACTATTGTATATAATAGAATCCTAGTAACAAAATGTTTCTGCTATGTGTTTTATTGAAAAGGAGGTCCTGAAGCATTTTTTTCAAATTACCTTGTCCTGAGTAAATTTTTAATCTTTTCTAAAGTTATTTCAACTGAACCTTATTGAAGATGATATTTTTTTGTTGTAATACTTGAGACAAAATAGCTTTGTATAGGGACAACATATTTCTTCCTCCACACCAGTTCACACAGCTCCATGTCTCTTTCGAATGGTTAAGTATCTCTTAAATTATCAGTTTACATAGAATAATCTTAGTCTGTGATCAGGTAACATAAATAACGGTGGGCAAGTAAACTTTTCGGCATAAGCCAAAAGTGTTTCACCATTTCCCTGCAGTGGTAAGGTTGGCTAATGCTGTTGTACATAAAGATTGATTATATACCACCAGCAAGACAAACAGGTTTATAGGCTGTCAGCGTCCCTCCATTTATGCCTTTCACACCCACAGATAAGGAGTCATTCTCTTTCTTTACCTTTTTCCAAAGATGTGTTTACCCACTGAAATTATGTGCCTGAATATTCATATCTTAGTCCTTTTAGTTTTTTTTTTTTTAAGAGAGAAGTATAGTGAGAGGCAGAGGGAGTGAGAGTGAGAGAGAGAATTTTTATTGAGTTTTTCACATGGCTTTCATGGCTCTGACACTTAGTTGTGTGCATGGGTGCTGGGGTTTGCACCTGTGTACTCGGGTATGCTGGGCAAGCACTGTAACCGCTGAGCCACCACTCCAGCCCAGATCCTTTTAGTTTTTATGCTTATAATCAGAATTATGTTGATAGATATGAAATTGTGATGAAATTAATATGCATGCTCCAAATTTTCAAATTTATAATGCAAAGTTTGCTTGTTAATAGAGTTCATATAGTTACTAGTAAACCCACTAAACTGAATCTTATAGGAGTTTCAACAACAAAAGGAAAGGAGGAAGAGAGGAAGGAAAAACAGTCAGAAATTATTATTTCTATGAAACTGTTAGGCAAAACATTAGCCTAATCAGACCTTCACCTTTCATTAAAAGAGGAAAATTTTCCACATAGTTTCAAATTCCAATGCATGTGCACACATCAATGTAAACTTTTAAAATGGCAGCGGACAGAGTGCTGGGGAGGGATATTGGCCAAATTACGTTGCTATATTGTGTGCATGGGCAAATATGCAACAAAAAAATCCCAACATTATGTACAATTATCATGCACCAATAAAAATGTGGACAGAAAAAATAAAATGGCACCATAACACATTTAATTGGAGAAAAATTGACTGACTGGATTTGTTATCATTTTTCCTTATACATATACATAGATGTGTGAATTTGTAGACTAAGATGGTTCACCTGTCATTTTTATGCCACTTTCGTTAGTGTTTGAACCACTTATGAAAAAATAAAAAATAGGCAATAAGGAGTTACACAATTTTAATAAGTATCAACCACTGTCTGAATTTATCTTCAAGCAGCACAACTGAAATTGGAACTTTCCAGATCACTTTAAATTAAATTGATTAATAATACATCATGTTAAAATGAATTTTTCATGGTTTGGAAGCTAATGTTCTCAATTATTTAGCAATGCAAAATGTAGGAAACACACAGAAATAGCATGCAGGAGCTGATCCATGAACTTTCCTTTACAACATGACAAATGGCCTATTTTTCTATCATACTAAAACAGTATGTTAATTTTTTTCTGTTCAGAAAATATTTACTTTCCAGGAAACCAAATCAGGATATCTACTGTGGTTAAAAAACAAAAAATATTAAATTATTTTAAAAAAATACCATTAACCTTGAATTTATGTAATGGATGTGAAATAATTACCAAACTTTTGGGAAAATTAGTGTGATGATTTTGAGTTATATTTTTACAATCATTTCATTTCCTTCTTCCATTTTAAATGGGAAGTTAAGTTTTAGGTGTCAAATAACTTTTAAATGGTTACGTGCTTCTGGTTTTTTGACATTAAATATGCATCTGGTTGTTTGTGTGGGGAAAATGTTTACATTAAGAAGGCATTAGAAAGAGAACATGTCATTTGCCTTTTAATTTTCATGTTCTTTAAAATTAAAAATGTTTTAGAAGTTTAAGAAGTTATGAGAACAAATTAGTGAATTTTTTCTGCAATTTTCTTTTCCCACCCCACAGTTTTAGGAGTCAGAAAGGCAGAAGTACATTTGTCATACCTCTAGACAAACAATTTACCATATTGAATAAGATGATAGGGTACTGGTAGTCAAACTCATATATTAGACCCACCAAAGGTGTAGCAATACATATTCTAGGAGAAAATAGACAGGTAGGTGGGGGAGGGAAAAAGGGAGAGGTGGGGGATGGGAGATGTAGGGAAGATAGTGACAGAGACAATAAACAATGTAGCATACTCTTTATCCTCCTGAGAAGTCAAATGATATTTCTGTAATCATTTAATTCCGTAAAAGTTGTAATCATATATACATGTATATGTATATGTATACATACACACACATGTATATATGATTACATTTATATCTCTTTTTTTTAAAAAAGAGGGACAGTGAGAAAGACAGAATCAATTTTTTATTTAGTTTTTCATGGACTTTTGTTGCTCAGACACTTCATTGTGTACGTGGAGCTGGTGTTTGAACCCACGTACTCACACATGCAAGGCAAGCGCTGCAACCACTGAGCCATTGCTCGAGCACCACATTTATCTCCTAAAAGGGTTTAGATATAGAACAATCAAGACACTTGGGAGTAGGCAATGTGGCAAATGGCTTAAGACCAAATACATATAAAATTGTCACTTTGTAGTCATTTAAGATTGTAGGATAACTCAACTCCTTAATAAAAATTAGTTTCCAAGAAAAAAAAAAAAAGAATGAGGTTGAAGTTGGCGACATAGGGCAGCAAGGACATAGTGTTCAGCAAAAGCATCAGGAATCTAATAGATGGTGAGAAGACTGACTATTCCTATTAAAATCCTATTATGAAAAATAATCATAGCTACCTGGAAGATAGACATTGTGGGTGCCAGAGTACAAAGAATGAGTTCAGACAAAATTTTCCTACCTTTAAAAAATACAAGCTTCACCTGTCTAAACAAGTAGAGATATGTTTTTTTTTCTCAGTATACTAGTGGCAACACCAGACTTTAGTAATACATCATGTCTTTTGCTATTGAGTTTTTAATAGGTCCCATATTTTCTAATTTCTTTATCATTCTACTAATTTCCTTAGCTAAGCAAATAACAGGTCATACTATAGAGGAAATTAAAATATGTAACAGTTACCTGGGGGGGGGAACATAATGATCACAACATGTAAGGTCACAAAACTTTAACAATAAATTTTTTTCTTTGCATTTCTAAGGATCAAACCCAGGGCCTTGCACATAGTAGGCAATAACTCATTAGGCATAATATTGTAGGCAATATTATATTGCCTACAATATAATATTGAGCTATAATGAGAGCCAAGAAAAAAAATATTCTGAATGAGTTCTGTGGACAAAACCCTTGAAGACACTAATATCTTGCACATCATTTTCTGCAGTCAACCTAGTCTTGCCTCTCTACATTTTGTATAATAACACTTTTTTGATAACATAAAAATTGAGTTCTCCATTCCTACAGAAGTTTACAATTTTATATGGTATTTAAAAGATCACATTATATTGGGCTGGAGCAGTTGCTCAGTGGTTACGGCGCCTGACTGGCTGCCCAGGTGCACAGGTTCAAATCCCAGCACCACATACGCAATGGAGTCTCAGAGCAATGAAAACCATGTGAAAAACTCAATAAACAGTTGATTCTCTCTGTCTTTCTTTCTTCTCCATCACTATCCCTCTTTCTTTAAAAAAAAAAAAGATCATGATATCAATGAAAGAAAAGCTACTCAGGAGCTGGTGCAGTGGCTAATTGTTACAACGTTTGCCTGTCATGAACCATGTGCAAGGATGAGGGTTTGAGGTTCGAACCCAAGCACCACACACAACAAAGTATTAGAACAAAGAAAGCCACATGAAAAGCTAAGTAAATTAATTCTCTCTCTCTCTCTCTCTCTCTCTCTGTCCCTCTGTCTTTAAAAAGAAAAAAGAAAAACTACTCAAAGACACAGAATAGTGAGAATAGTGTTAGCATTATATTTGCTTAGCTAAAACATTAGTCATTAAATTAGAATCTATCTTGCAGACCTTGCAAATTCATTTATCTTGGCATCATCATCATGAACACTGGCTACCTTCTAATGATATCATGTTCGTTTTACATAATCATTGTAGATGGTAGACCCAAATGTCTAGAGGAAACAAGGCCCTTGTCACTTAGAATGAATGTAGATCACTACTGCATGTTATGAAATATTATCATCAAAGACCTGCCTTGGATGTCATATTCATTTTACTTATTTCGCATGTATGATAACTAACTTGAAAGAGTGTAGATACTTTGCTCCAGGCCACATTGTTCGTGGGAAAATTCAAGCAGAGAACAGAAATTTTGTAGCTCATTTTCGGGTATTCATGGAGGGACATAATGTTGCCTTTCTGCTGCTCTTTCCATGTGCAAGGGAACTAAGAACAAAAAAGAAAAGCAAAACAAAACAAATGAACAAGCTAAACTCAAACTCAAGCACAGTTTTCTTTCCTGCTAATTACAAAGTTGAAAGTGGAATCAATATTTATGATTACAGTTCTATTACGCTTGCCCATTCATAATAAATATACTCAAATTAGTATCCTGAGGAAAAAAAATTAAAGTTCTTCTAAAATAATTTATAAAACAGAAGTTCATTCAAATCCCTGGGGAAATGATAGTTACACTATGAGCACATAGTAAGTGGTCAGGGCGTGCAAAAAGGCATATTGCAAAAGCAGACTGCAGAATGGTACGGTGGCCAAGCAGAAGACAAAATCAAAATTCTCTTAACTGTCTCTGTGAGCCCAAACTATTAGGTTGGAAAGATACCTCAACAAAAGAACCTCAAGTCACTTTGGGATTTTATAGTTTGTTCTCGCTTAGACCACAATGAGATTTTCCTTTAACTCATCTTAGTTGATTTTTTAAAAAAATACTACAAGGGTATATTCACTGCCACACACCAAACCAAACTCATTTGTAAACCAAACTGAGTAACTTAAAAATACTGCAAATTATGAAGTCAAAAATAATCACGTTTGCAGTCACATTTGGTGAGAATTATAGTTAATAACCTTTAAATTGCTTTTGTCATTTGTTTGTTTTTAAGTTGTATTATGTAGGTTCTGGTGAAAGGGAAATTCATGAGCTGGAATTAGTTCAATTACTCTTCATGTGCAATATAATATTGCAATATAGTTCTCCTCATTCATGAGAATTCAGAATGATCAAAGTACACATGCTGTACCGCTTTTCCTCTTTTCATTACTCAGCCCATGTGTTTAGTTTCTTAGACTTCACTGACAGCAGGTTGGATGGAAGTGGTAATCATAGGGTTAAAATGAAAGCACAGAAAAATCTCCATAGAGGGCATAGGCATTCTAAGGCTTATACCATGGAACCAAATACCATACAGCATAGTTGTTCATGTTTTTTTGAGTTTAATTCCCAGCTCCCACCAAACATATTTTGGAAAAAAGCAAGAGACCAGAAAATGAGAAAGAGCAGCAACCACAGAATGGTTGACTCCCTTTCTCTGAATGAACAGGACAGCAAATTGGATTTATTGGACAGTTGCATGTATTGATATAATTTTATACATTTAAATTAAGACTTTTGTTCAAATCAATGAAAATATCAAGTTGCCAACACATTCTTCTGATACAATCTGGCCTCCATTGAAAACAGGTGAAGGTGATTTATTTTTTTATTGCATGAACTACTTTTTCATTCAGGGCAATCAAGACTGTCTAAATGAACTACCTGTGTGTCATCTTTTTGTTGTTGTTGTTCTAAAAGGGAAGCTGAAAAAACTAGATCACATTGTATTATAGTGATAAGAATTTATTTTCTCTTGCTATTGAGGAAAATGTTGAATATAGTTTTTTTTTTCTCTGAAAATAGGAGACATGATGTTCTTAGGGTCAAATACATCAAGGCTATTTAGCCTCATATTTTTTTAATGGGAATGGGAATCAAGTAGCTAAATCCTGGCAAATTATACTCAATAGAGACATCCAATATTACACAGTTATATGCGTGATGGGGTGTTCATTTGATATTCAAAGTAGAGCAACAAATTCTAATGGGTTTTTCTTTTAGCAATAGTGGAATATCTTTAGGTGGAAAGGCCATTACACATGGAATAGGAAAACACTCTCATCAGTAGTTAAGTTAACCTTTTTTCTATGTTCCTACTTCTAATTCTCTGGACAAAACCCAGTCTTGTTTTTAGTATATTCTTCAACATATGACAGATAATAAGACTGACATGATATTGCTTCACTAAATCTTTCATTATTTCATTTGTGGGAAATCACATAGGTGATTTATTTATTCATTTTATCCATTTATTATTTGACCATATTTAGAAATCCTTGAATATCATCATGATATTATTAAGGCTATAGTTTTTATCTATTTGGTTTGTGCTAGTTAGAAAAGGACTGATGACATATAGAACTGTAACCACAAGTGTTAAATAATATGCCTAAATAATACCAATATTCATTTACTTCTATGTATGATTTTTAGCCTAAAAATTCAAAGAAAACCTGATTTTCAGTTAATATTTTTATTAAATGAATTTTAACACATTTAAGAGAAAAGTTCATGATAAAGTTTGCTATGCCCATTAATAAATAAAATACATAAATGCACACACATGCATATAAAATTTTCAAAACCAGCTATTATTGTTGCTATCTGACATATCAATTTTAAATCATTGATAATTTGCCTTAATCAACTATGAATACTATGCTTCAAACAATAGCATTTGTTTCTAGGAAATTTCAACTCCTTTAAATTTAATTACTTTTTTATATTGGAATTTCAGTTTCTCAAAACGAGTATGACAAATTCAAATTGAAAGAAACTATTTTCTTTTTAAACAGATGAATTGAAATTATTTTTATCTTCGTAGAAAAATTTCATTTCATTGCATGTGTTTAAATGTATAATAGCAACCACCAGTGAATAACTGGTGTTCCATATGTGTAAGAAATCAGGAACTGGCAAGGAACAGTTTGTGCTCAACCCCTGGAGATGGTCAAGAAATTCAGGATGATGTTTAATAGCTCTTAGCAGCAGGAGAGCAATGAGCTTATTTGGGGCGTAACTAGTTTCACAGCAATGCTAAGTATAAAGCATTCATTAAATTGTTGAGTTTTTTCCAATCAGGGGGGATAAGCATTACATTTAATAAAATGTAACAAAAAATCCTGTGGATATTTTTTAACTTTATTCAAACTTTGGATTTATTTGTGGGATTTATTTATGCCTTTGCTTATAATAATTAGTGAATAATTTCCTATTATGGATTCCGCAGTCAGGCACGTTTAGGTAGACAGTAGTCTGTCTATTCCATATTAAATTTAATGTTCATTCCAATGCAGTTTCTGAGAACAACAGCCAAAAGAAGGTTCAACATGACTATTGGATGGGTTCATTTTTTTTAAAATTAGATTTCAAATAAATTTATTTTCAGAGATAATGGTTTTTGATTGTTCTTCTCTTCTATTAAAAGCCAGCATAATGGGATATAGGAAGAGACTAAACAGGTGTAGGGCAATAAAAAACTATTTAAAATGATGATGGAGTTTTGCATGACATTTATTAGACCTGAAATAAAGATCATCATATCACAACTGGCTGTTAATATGGCCTGAATAGTTTTTGCTTTAAATTACCAAAATCTTACAATTTATCTTAAAGAGTTGGTTTTTAAAGATTCAGATACTATGTCTCCTTTTTTATTTTTTTAATTAAGAAATTGAGTTATTATACAATCATAAATGCTTAAAGTAACAATATGACATGCATATTTTCTTTTTTAATGAAATAATATAATACTTATGTAGATTCTGGAAATTAGATTTACCCCCAAGAGCCCCGCCCTCCAATTACCCACCCTTATCCCTCCCCTCCCCTTCCCAAAACATCTCTACAAATGTATTAGATTGTATGACATTACATCTTATCTGGATTTAAAACATGATACTAGAACTCCTTTCTCAATGTCCAGGGTCTAGCTCCAGCCTCCACAGATGAGTGAAGACATTTGATCGTTGGATCCATACTTAACTGAATTAAAACTAGCTTGGGTGAAATTTCAATGGCCTGACCACCTCTGTTATTTAAGAGCTCCTTCAGTAATTTTGATGTTTACATTCAAGAACTCTGCAATATTATCATAATTGTTGTTTTATTTTTTGGCACTGGGGATTGAGCATGGAGGCACTTGACTAGGGATCCACATTCATAGCTCTTTTATTTTAAACTTTTAATTTGAGACACATTCTTGCTAAGTTGCTTAGGATCTACAGTAGTCTTAAGAGAGAGATACAATATCCTTAACAGGGTGTGGGATATGACAGGAACTGAAGGAAACTGAAATTCTACCTGTAGTTAGTCAAAAAGAGAATTTGGCATGTACTTCAAATAGCATATTTTAAGACTAATAATTTGTGCAACAGCATTTTCAATTAATAAATGTGTGATTGGGCCACATACTAATAGTCTTGAATGAAACTGTTTACATGATTTTCCCCTGGAATATTATTTAGTGCCCAATTTTTATATTAATTCTCTATGTAATTACTGTGATTCGTTTGAGGTTTTTTTCTTGACATCTTTCTCTCAGTTATTCATAATCCTATGTCCAGTTATTGCCTCCTGACATGAACACATTAAGTACAAAAACCTCAGCTTCATTTATTCAAGTATTGGTTGACATTATAGGTATGTGTGTTTATAACATATATAATGTTGTTATTAATAACATGTACAGTATGTATATTATACATAGATTTAAGTATGTATATACACACGTGTACATACAAACATGATCAGCTAAAATGATGAAGTAAAAATGAAAATAATATGTTTTACAGAACAGGACCTCTTTATTCTCATTTCCACAAGTCCCTTCTGACAACCCTAGCTTGTACCAAATGTACAACTTCATGATAACTTCCTATCAAAGGGTCGCATAACTTGGTTTTGGCCCCTTCCTTAATGAGGTTTGCATCTGAATTGGAACTTGAATTTGGCTTAAGTGGATAACTTAAGGGAACTGTAGATATACTTAGATCTTTCCTCATGAGCTGGTAGACCTGGGCCTAATGGAGGTCACTATAGTCACATAAGACAGTGAATCAACTTCTTAACAAAGATTAAAAACTACTTGCATATTTGATCTGAATTAACCTCTCAGGTCACTTGGGCACCATTTAGTAAATTGCATTGTCTCTTCATATAGATGAGATCAAGGTTATAAAAGAATAACTTCATCTACCTTAGAAAATAAATTTACTTATGTGCATTAGTCTAGAAGTCAGAAACATGCTTGAATTCTTTAATAGCAAAGTGATCATATTCTTTATGTAAAAGGTTTTTCGTTCAAAAACCTTGATAGTCAGTCTATAATCTGTTTAAAATATAATAGAAATAAATGTGAGGTAAAGAAGTAGAAATGACAATTTTAATCAACTCATTAATCAATTCTGATTTTAAAGGGAAGATAAATTGTTGGTAAATATGAAATCAAAATAGGGAAATGTGAGGGTTTTTTATTATCCACAGGCACTAGGAAAAGTCATTTTTAATCATCAATTTTTACTAAAGAATCATGATAAAAGGGGAGTATAGGTTAGTAGGGTACCTAAGGATATGGGAAGAGGTGAAAATCTTGCCCATATCTGAAGGTATTTGTTGATGTGAAATGTACCTTCCTGCCATTGGAATAGGAGAAAAATAGGAAGAATGGTGGCAAAGTCAGGCAAATGTGTGGATTTGAGAAGGGAGTGAAGGGGTTTTCCATGGTCTTGCTTCTATTTTCAAAGTAATCACTTAAGATTGGCTGGGTGCAGTGGTACAATCCTATAATCTTAGTGACTGGGGAGACTGAGCCAGGAGTATTGTAAATTCAAGGAAATTTAATGAGACCCTGTCTCAAAATGCAAAATAAAAAAGGAATGGAAATGTAGGGAAGTAGTAAGTGACTGTTGGTTCAATATCCATTATCGATCCCCCCCAAAAAAATTTAAGGTTGTATTTGGTTAATTGAAAGGAACAGGTGGAGTATGAAATAAAATCTTTTTGGAAAGCAGAAGAGAGGACAGGGTAGGAAATCATAGAACTGCCAAAAGTACTTCCAGACCTAGCTCAAGTTTAGAACTTGAAGTTAAAAACAGTACTCATATTTATATTTTGCTCCAGCAACACTGAAGAACCAGGATGGCCTTTGAAAAGTCAGTGACTGATGCTCCCTCACAACTGGGATAGGAAGAAAATGCAGGAAAGTTAAGTTGAGGCTATTTACACCAAAGTAGCTAAATCTAAGATGAATGGAGAAGAAAGACAATATTCTACTATTATCTTTAACAAGATTGAATGGATATGATGAGTTTGAAACAGGAAAGGCAAGTGAGGAGAAATTGAATAAGAGGAATTGAAAGATGGCAGTTGATGAAGAGACAATGTTTGGGATTAGATTTTATGAATGATTTGATTATCAGTTTAAGGAAACTCCCTCCACAAATTTCTCCCAAATAGATCTGTTACAGTTGAGCAGATGCTCTCCTCTTTATTTCCTTCATTCGTTTTCTTTTTTTACAATCAGATATAGTCTTTTTTCCTCCTCCTCCCCTCTTTCTCCTCCTCCTCCTCTCTTCCTTCTCCTTCTCCTCCTTCTTCTCCTTCTTCTTCTTCCTCTTCTTCTTCTTCTTCCTCTTCCTCTTCCTCCTCTTCTTCTTTTTCTTCTTCTTCTTTGTACTGGGGTTTGAACACTTAAACCACAGGGTCATAGCCCTGGCATCTTTTATTTTTTATTTTGAGACAGGCTCTTAGTACATTGCTTTGGACTTAACTAAGTTGAGGCTGGATTTGATTTTCCAATCCTACTGCCTCAACCTCCCACATATATGTGTGCCACTGTGCCCAGTTCAGATATAGATGTAAAAGAAGTTGTGAGGGTGGATGGTGCTGCTTGGAGGTAAGGTCCACTGGCTGTGAGTTAAAGGAGTCAATAAGCTACAATTTCATGGCTGATCATCTATAAGAATTTTAAATTCTCCTAAAAGAATAGCAGAATTTGTGATAGAAAAAATCATTGTGAGAGAGGTATTAATATGCCTTGCTGGTTAGAAAAATGACATATCCAGCAATTTAGTAGTTTACACTGAATCAAAACATGAAAAGGGTAGGTATGTGACATTGGCTTCAAGAGATCATAAGTTTTGTTCAACGGTAGAAGTATAATAATGTGTTGTAAGTGGCATGGTTTAATTAAGAGAAAAACCGATTAACTTCCTGTCTCAACTGTGTAGACATATATATATATAATGTGAAATAATAAATAAAAAATAGCAAAAAAATGATTCATCATCTGATCTTTTGTGGCCATTTTCACATCACACATTGTAAAATATAGGTCCTTAGCAACTGCCTTCTGCCAGGTATGGAAAAAAGCAGTTCTACTGATTTAGTCGGCTTTTTCACTGCTGTTATCAAAAGACCTGAAAAGAAAAATTAAAGGAGGAAAAGTTTGTTTGCGTGCTCACAGTTTTAGAGGTCTCAGTCCACAGACTCTGAGCACAAGGTATGGCAAAACATCATGGCAGAAGAATGTGGCAGAGGAAAGTGGTCCAGGACATGTAACCAGAAATCAGGACAGGGGGCGGGTACTACTTACCTTACAATGGACAAAATATAAACCTTAAGAATATTCTCCCATTGATCTGCCTCCTAAAATAGCCCCCTCCCTGCCCAGTTATTACCCAATAATCCCTATCAGGGAATCACTGCACTCAAAATCCTAACCTTTCACCTCTAAACTTTCTTGCATTATCTCACACATTAGCTTTTGCAGAACACCTCATATATGAACCATAACATTCTGCTCCTGGCTTGCAAAAATTCATCCCCATTTCACAATTGTCAATTTTTAAGAGTTTCCATATACTTTGCACTGCTAGAACTGCCTGAAAGTCCAAGTGGAAAGTCCATTCTGAGACACAAAGTAAACTCTCAGTATGAACCCCTAAAAGAAACAAATGCAAGTTACATATATCTAATATATGGAAATATAGAGTAAACATTTCCATCCCAAAAGGAAAAAAAATGGGTCATAGAAAGAAGGGATGGGACCAAAGCAATACCAAAATCCATATGGGCAAATTTTGTAGCTTTACATGCACAGTATGTGGCATTATGATGTTCTCTCCAAAGGGCTTGTGTAACTCTGTTCCTATGGCCTTGCTGGTTGAAGCCCACCTGGCCTCACTGTTGGCTTGTCTCTCTCTGCTCAATTCCTGGAGCTTTGCTCTGCAGATGTGCCACATTACTGGCAATTCTTAAACTTGGGAATCTCCACTGCAACTTCTACTTCCTTCTCACTTCTCCATACATCACTCTCTGAGAGACTACATACAGATACTCAAACCCTGAATTGCTTTGCCTGACCTCCCAGGCCTTTTGGTGAAATCTCAGTGAATACTTCTATGATCCCCCAACTCCAGCATCCTGTATTCTTGAAGAACCAGCACCACTTGGTTGATGCCAAAATCTGCCATTATGTTGGAGGTAACAACTCCAGGGATCATGACCACAGTAGCCACTGAGTGTCTGTGTGGCTGACCATGGTCAAACAAATTCCTGGCACTCCTGTGCAAGCAGGGTGTCCCATAGGTCCCTTCTCAAAAGAATATTCACGTTTATACCATGGAGTCTCAGAGGGGTATGGTCTTGGTAATTCCTGAGATGCCCTCAAGCCATCTTTCCTATTATCTCTGAGTGTAGTCTTTAGCATTTCTTTAGGGACTGTAATATCTTTAACAATCACACTTTCCCTAGTCACAATTTTACTCATAGTTTTCTGGCTAAACTATAGTTTTTCAGATCTTTCCATTTTTATTTATTCTACTGATTGTCATAATAAACTTGGCTAAAAGTTGCCAGCAATATCCGTGCCACTGCCTAAATACTATGCTGCTTAGAAATCTCTTCCACCATATTAAGAAGTTTATCTCCTTTAAATTCAGTATAACAGAAAGTCTCAGAATGCAGGCAAAATTTGAACAACTTCTTAGAATACAACAGAAAGGTCTATATTCCATTCCAGTAGTGTCTTTTCCACGTCTGAACCCTCAGGAGCCCAGTCTTTACTGTCCACATTCCTATGAGCATTCTAGCCTTTGCCATCCCACCACAATCACCCATTAAGCTCCACTTAAAACAGTCTAAAGCTTTTTCAACTGTCATCACAAAAGTTTTAAAAATTCCTTTCACAGATTCCAAAAAGGTCCAAAGGCTCATTCACAGGAATAATCCCTTATGAGTACCAATTTATGTTTTGGTCAGCTTTTTCACTGCTGTGTCCAAAAGACCTGTTGAGAACAACATAGAGGAGGAAATGTTTGTTTTGGGCTCACAGATTCAGAAGTCTCAGTTGGTAGATGGCTGGCTCCATTCAATGGAACCTGAGGTAAGGCAGAATTTATGGCAATAGATTGTGGCTGAGTAAAGTGGCTCAGGACATGAAAACTGAGAAGCAGAGAGAAAGCCTTATTCTCTTGCCAAGGACACAATATTACATGGAGGAGAGACAGCATTTTCAACAAATGGTGCTGGACAAACTGGACAGCCAGTTCCAGAAAGTTGACATTAGACCCATATCTTTCTTCTTGCATGAGAATCAAAATGGATCAAGGAGCTAGGAATTAAACCAGATACCTTGCACCTGATGGAATACAAATTAGATTCAACCCTTCAGCATTTGGGAGGAGGCAAAGACTTTCCCAACATGTCTCCTAAAGTGAAGGAAATAAAGTAAAATATCAGTGAGTGGGATGCCATAAAGCTGAAAAGCTTTTTGCACTGCCAAGGGAATAACCAAGAGTCAAGAGGTTTCCTACAGAATTGGAAAGAATCATGGGTTGAGTTTCCTCTGATAGGGGCCTCATATCCAGAATCTAAAAAATCCTCGAAAATTTGAACTACAAAAACACAAACAACCCAATTAATAAATGGGCCAAAGAGCTAAATAGAAACTTCTCAATAGAGGATATTGATCAAGCCAATGAATACATGAGAAAGTGATCTAAGTCACTAGTAATCAGAGAAATGCAAATGAAAACTACAATAGGATATCACCTCATGCCAGTCAGAAGGGCAGAAAATGAAGAAAATAAACAATTATAGATGTTGGAGGAGTTGTGGACAGATAGGCACACTAACTCACTGTTGGTGGAGCTGCAGACTGGTACATCCCCTCTGTAAAGCAATGTGGAGAATCCTCAAAAATCTAGGGATGTACCCACCTTGTGATCCTGCTGTTCCTCTCCTTGGTATTTTTCCAGGGGATTTAGAATCAGCGCACTACAGTGACACAGCAAAATCGATGTTCATAGCAGCTCAATGTACAATAGCTAAATTATGGAAACAACCCAGATGTCCCACACTGGATGAATGGATCCAAAAGCTGTGGTACATATATCCCATGGAATTCTACTCAGCAATTAGAAACAATGCTATTGCAGCCTTTGAAGGTAAATGGATGGCTATGGAAGAAATTATGCTAAGTGAAATGAGCATAACCCAGAGAAGCAAGGGTCAAATGTCTTCACTCATCTGTGGAGGCTGTAGCTAGACCCTGGCCATTGAGAAAGGAGGTCTATTATCATGTTTTAAATCAAGATAAGGTGTAA
>PVKS010033425.1:0-21719 GCA_004027875.1 Aplodontia rufa
TATATATATATTTAAAGACAGAATCAACTTTATTTTGTTTTTCATGTGGCCTTTATTGCTCCGACACTTCATTGTGTATGTGGTTTTGGAGTTCAAACCGTGTCCTTGAGCATGCCAGGCAAGCACCATTACTGCTGAGCCACTGTTCCAGCCCCTTATTGATGTGTTTTTGAATGTGGTATGCTAAAACTTTATTAAGGATTTTTTTTGTGTCGATGTTCATCAGGGATATTTGTCTGTAGTTTTCTTTTTTTTTGATGTGTCTTTGTTGGGTTTTGGTATTAGAGTTATGGTTGCCTCATGAAAAGTATTTGGGAGAGTTCCCTCCTTTTCAATTTCTTGAAATAGCTTAATATGGAGAGGTGGTACCTCTTCCTCATAGGTGTGGTAAAACTCAGTGGGGAATCCATAAGGTTCTGGAATTTTCTTCTTTGGAAGACTTTTAATTGCTATATGGATTTCAGTGCCTATTATGGGGTTGTTTAGGATTTCAATATCGTCCAGCATCAATTTGAGGGTGTATTTTATTGAGATTTGTCCATGTTTTCCAGATTATCTGATTTAGAGGAATATAATTTTTCAAAATATATTCTGATAATTCCCTGGATTTCTGTGGGGCAGTGGGGATTGTTTCCTTCTCATTGGTGATTTTATTGATTTGCTTCAATTCCTTCCTTCTTTTAGTGAGATTGGTAGGCATCAGTCAATTTTATTTATTTTTTGGAAGAATCAGCTCTTTGTTTCATAGATTTTTTTATTTTTAAATTTCATTTATTTATTTTTGTTCTCAGTTTCATTGATTTCAGGTCTGATCTTACTTATTTCCTGTTTTCTGCAGGCTTTGGGATTAGATTATTCTTTCTTTAGTAGGGATTTGAGGTGAAGCATAATCTTTCTATTTCTTAGTTAATCTGATGTCCTCATTCTTAACGCTGACTTCACTAACATGTTTTTAGTATTATACTGTTCATGTTGTAACAATAGTAGTTCTTTAATACATTTAAAGAGATCCTTCACCTTATGTGATTTCCATAGTCATGAAGAAGGCAAAGAAGACACTCACAGTCATGTAGAGAGATACTGTAGAGCTTAGAGTCACTTCTCTGTTGACCTCAGTGTCATAGTGAACCTTTCAGATTTGCATTCTTTTTTCGTAGATTTGTTTCTTAGTCTTTGATCAACAATTAATGTCAGTGCCTTATAAAGTTTAAGAATGCTCAGGATGGCACTACAATTTAAATTGGTTCTTTTTTAAAAAAGCAAAAAAACAAAATTCCTTGATACCTTCAGGAAAAAAGTTGTACTTTAATGGAACAAAAGCTATAAGTGGCTATATGTAAGATAGTTTGTCAGTGCTTGCCTGGTAGTTGTTCTGTTAAAAACATTCTTTTGTATCTGATAATGAACATTAAGTTGCAGGTAATTTTGAATATTTTTCTAAATTTATGAAAGAACTGTCTTGATTCTTTAAAATATCTCTTTTGCTTTTTTTCTCCCAAAGGTTAGGGTCCTTAAAAAAAAAAACAACTAACTAAATCATTGATTTGATAAAGAAAAGGAAACCTGCAAAAATGAAACTAAATGCCCCAAACTTCAAAATGATTTTATTGAAGTGAATATAAACATGCTATACGTCGTCTTAACTTCTTAATCAAAGGTATGCTTGAGGGAAAAAAGTATCTTTGTTTCCTTGATGAAGGTCAAAATATGCCTATTCTATCAACACATTTGAATTTCGTTTCAACCTAAAGAATGTAGATACATATTGGTATCCTCGTTAAATCCATCAAGTGTGCTCTACTTTGTAGGCAACCTTAATAAGCAGTCATTTTCAAAGATCTAAGTTTGACTCCAAAATCCCGAAAGAATTGTTTTTAGAATTTTAGGGTTCTTTGTGTAGGGAAATCTATACACCCCTGACCATTCTCTTTACACTGCTCTCATCTCCCCAAAGTTTCACATTCACAGTAGCTGCTGGAAACCTCTCCTGTTCTCCTCAATCTCCTCACTGGCACGCTGTACTCAATCATTTTCTCTTCTTCCCTCTGACCTTCTGAACTAACCTGTAGCCCTTCCTGTTGCTTGCAGCATTTGCTTACTCCTTAAGTGTTTGTTGAGTGCCCATTTTGTGTCTAATACTGTTCTTAGTTCTGGGGCTAAAGAGGAGAATCATAGTCCAATTTATTTGCTATTACATGCTCCCTTCTTTTCCTTCTTCTTCTTTCTTTTTCTTTTTTGAGGGGAACGAGGTTAGCAAATATTGAACTCAAAATTAATTTAATAACTAAAATAGAAGACTTCAACAAAATGTATAACTGAACAGGCACGACTTAATCCAGGACTCAATCTATGTCCTGAGAGCTCAGTTTTCTACTCAGCACCCTCTTGATTGGCTCCATTTTCCTGCGCAGTCAGCTTCAGGCTCACAGCATAACACCCAATCCAGTGTGAGAGGTACTCCGCTTAGTCAAGTGGAGCATCTGATGATGCAGAGAGATTTTAGCTTTCATCTTATTGGTCTTGATTGGCCTGCTTTACAGGTCTGATGCTCAACCCTGAAACTTTTGCTGTGACCAGGGAATGGAATGTTCTGCTCAGCTTGTGATAAGCTTTGATTCCGGATCACAGAGGTAGAGTTAGTTTAACTTGAAGCACTGGACCTGAGACTATGACAAGGGAGGTTGTCCTCGCAGGATTAAGTGTGAATACATGCAGGGGAGTCCAAAGAGCATGGTCCATAACACTACTTTTACTGATTTTCTCTACTAGACCCATTTTCCCCTTACCATGTTAATAAATAATATCATCTGTCTTATTGAACATGAATTTTAGCTTCATCCAATCTAATTTCATGCTAATACAGGAATCTCATCTGTTATGTCTCTAAGAGATGAATACCTTCACCTGAATGCCACCAGAGATAGCTCACTGCCTTGAGAGGTCATCTGCCCATTGATTTTTATGATATTGAATCAGACTTCATTTCCTTTTCTGACCACCACTTGGCTTGATATGGAATGGCAATAAATAAATAAATAAATAAAAGAGTAAATACTAAGAGTAGATATTTATATTATTCTTCTCTCATAGTATATTTAAAAAATGTGCATATTCATGTACCTACTTGCATGAAGACACAAGATGAAACTACCCTGGCTTATGTGACTGGAAGACAAAAGCCTAAAGTATTAATGAATTTGTTTCTGCTTGCTTTTATATTGAAGGATAATTTCTCAAGCAGAGCTTTTTACTATGATTAGCATGGTGATCTATGATAATATTTATAAGGCATTATGCAAGTTTGAGAAATTTTTTTTTTTAGAGAGAGGGACAGTGAGAGACACAGCGAAAGAGAGAAACAACTTTATTTGGTTTTTCACATGGCCTTAGTTGCTCCAACACTCAGTTGTGTACGTGGTGCTGGGGTTTGAACCCAGGTCCTCATGCTTGCCAGGCAAGCGCCGAAACTGCTGAGCCACCACTCCAGCCCAAGTTTGAGAAATTTTAATGTAATTTTATGCCTCAAACCTAATATTTAAGGAAAAAAGGTCTTAAATATGCAAATAGGATTGAATGTAAATTATAAATCTCTAGTTTCTTCCTCAGTTTCATTGCTGATTTGTGTAGGCTTTCATATCTGATAATGAGTTCAAATATGAGAAAATAAAAATATCTTTCCCAATTGTCATTCTATCATTTTCAAAATGGTTTCACTGGTAATAAATATAGGCGCTGAGGCCAAACTCTCAAAAAGTCAAGCATAGGAAGACACCGGAGATAATATCCCATGGACAAACGACTGATGGCTTGAGTTTCTGACTAAGTGTTTTGGGAAACACTAAATGTTGGAATGTCTGGGAGGAATGAGAAGAACCTTAACACACACATAAATCACACTGGATGTTCATGTACATCTAACAATGCACAGGTGCCCAGTGCTCTTGGTTAACGAAATTCAACTGTTAGTCATTAATTCCAAACAAAATGAAGACTACAGAATTTTCCTAGGGTTTCGCTGAAGTTGAAGGTAGAATCAAGAATAGATGCAGGGTTAACTCCGTAGGATGCACTTTTAATTCTTGTTTTCATGCTGGAGGAATTTCTGTAAGGAGGAAATTTATGGAGTTACATCTGTTTATCCATAATGCAGCTTCATAAAGGGTAGTTCACAGATGCTGATTGTTGGAGAGGACAGCCCTTTAAGAGATGTAAATCTGCTTCTCTTATGATAGGCTACCAAGAATGTGCTAAAACATTTATTTGTTGGATATCATTTAAACTATTCATCATGAATGCATAAAGCAGGTATACAAAAGATTATGCATTTTTCTTTACCAACAATGTGCACCACTGTTTATAAATATGCCTTTAGCTTTAAGCACCAATCTAGTTGTTTCATTGTGAAAGTTTATATTTAGAAATCAGGTGAGGGAAAATTTTAATACCTGAAAACTAATAGCACAGATATTATTAACAGAGACATCTAGCATTTTGGGTGACTTTAAGATGTAAGTAATAGTACGATAATATTATTTTATATTTTGTTTTTAAAAGTTGCCTTTCTCATTAACCTAATTATCCTATTCTATCCTTTAGAAAGTGTTTTAACAAAATTCAAGTAAGAAATCTAACATGTTAACTAAGAGGAGAACAATGAACCTCTTGATTTAGCCTTGAACTCATGATGGCATCATTTAGTTATAATGAATTAACTACAAAAAATTGTGCTTTGGGTCAAGACCTTTCATTTTTCCTTTGTCTTTTTCAAAGGATTCTACACCTCTCTTTTTCTCCCATCAGTCTGTTTTGTCTTGGCATCATGAGATATATTACTAATTCTCAGTGGAAAGGACTATGGAACAATCCCCCAAGGGATGTAATGGAGTTATTTTTTTTGTTTGTCTTTATTGGATATTACAATGGTCCAGGGTTCAATTGGTCTTAATGGGCTGGGACCAAGGAGCTAAGATATTATGCAATGTGTGGGACAGCTTCATACAATGTGACAAAACCTAATATTTTTGTCATACTTTCATATATATTGCATTCCTAAAACATAATTATTGTGTAAGTACAGGACATATTACATACTGACTTATTTGAGGAGTTACTAGGAAATTAGTTGGAAATTCAAAATATCTTACTAAGGACAGTATGAGGCATTGGATTTTAAATGGAAAATTCTGCATTTATAACTGTTGAAACCATGTTAAAAGAACTTTTCTCTCTTTTATTTAGCCCTTATTTTAAAATGGGAAATATAGAGAAGAAGGGTTCACAATATTTAATTGAGTGTTGCTTTTTATTTAAATCTAAACTTATTCATTCCAAGTAAGGGAAAGCATCTAATTTCTTCTTTTTCTCTTCTAGTGAAGCCAGTCCTGAGTATTTAAATATTGAAATGTATATTATTTTACTATGTACATCAAATTTTCTCTCTTATTTCATAACTTAGGCATTGTATCGAATCTTTGAAGTTTTATATGCAGGCAGTTTTATATGAATTTTACTCCATAGTAATAGAGGAAAATGATAAAAAGATGTCAGGAGAAGAATGCGTTAAGTTGGCTAGGATGGAAGACCTCTGCAATAAATCCTGCAGACTGAAGTGAGATGCCGAAATAAAATGCAAGACTTTCAGAGAAAGAAAGATTCAAAAGCTTCACATTACTTTTGACACCTTAAAGATTCAAAAGGAAAAAGAATGTGGTGAGAACAGAAATTTTATTTTGTTTTTTGTTTTTATTTTGAGAAAAGATTGCTTTAATGAGGACTGTAGTTTTCAGATTTCGACCCTCGGAGGACTTGGGCAGAATGCTAGCTCTACATTAGGCCTAGGGTATGGGACTTCCATAAGAACGCTTAGAAAGCTTTGGAGGTATTCCCTGCAGTTGGAGACATGCATGACTTCCTCAAATCTGAGAAAGCTAGAGGAGCTAAGCAGACCGTCAGCAGGACAGACGTACCTGTGTTTTGATTGATTTGCAGTCTGAGAGTTGGTGAAATAATGGATACATGCACATATATGGACACAAGGGAGATAAAGCAAAAAAAAAATCAACATTTTATGTCCTACTCAGCCTGTAGGATCATGTAGGAGGACAGCAGCACACAGTGGTGAGGGTCTGTGTGGAGTAGACCAGGAGTGTTACAGCTAAGGGCTTGGGGGATAGAGTCACGAGCCCAAAGCGATGCATTTGTCTTTGTCAAAAAATCTCCATAAAGCCCACAAATGTGTCCAAGAGAGAGAAAAAGCCAGTCTTAAAGAGATGGCAGCTCAGAGAGTGAGAGAACTGTCTAAATAGGCAATGTCCTGATCCCTCTACTTCACCTCTCCCTCCCTTACTGTAATCAGGGCTTGAGAGCAGGGATGTGGAGAAACAGAACCGAAGCCAAACTGTATTCCCTTCCCTGAAGACCACCACAGGCTTCTGCAAGGGGAGAAAGGGAGAAAAACCTCACCGTGGAGTGAAGCGAGGTGTTGATGTGTGTATTGGGTAGACTACTCCAATATTGAACTGTGACAATCTTCTGTAACCGAAAGTGTCTGCATGGACTATCTCTTATAGAAGAGTGAATCAGTAGGCAATGAGACTTAGTTTTCACCTGAGAGCAAAGGAAAACTGTCCCTCACTGAAGGAATTTTGAGAGGACTCTTAATATATTACATAGGTAACATAATAAATTAGGCAAAATCATGCTGTAAGTGAAGTTCTCTCTTATTCAGAAAGGGCTAACCCTCATTGATATCTTTATCTCCTCTCAGAGAGGATGTCCTTATATTCATGTTTACGGTATGGCTTAGTGAAATTAAATCAGTGCATTTGTGCTTTCAGTTTCTGTAGTTGTATAACAGGCTGGCCTTTGTTGAAGGGTTTTTAGGCTACTTCAGTGAAGCAGAACTGTTTGAAAATAGGCTTGCTCCATCTGTATATAAGAAAGATTTTAATGATGAAAATTTATTATCTGTTCACTTCTAGTGCATATTTTGGATGTCTCAAAGCAATAGAAAGAATACAATTGAGATATTAATTCTCATAATATGTTGATAATAGGTCTAAAACAATAAAGAGATCTGGCTAGGGAATGAAGGTAGAATCTCTGTGATCTATGGAAGAGAGCACAGCCAAATACATCAAGGTCTAGTATTAATATAATCTCCATTTATAATAGTTTAAAAGGATTTTATCACAATTTTAAATTACCATCATTTGCTAACTTAGTAAAGTATGTTTTGGGGCTGGAGTGGAGGCTCAGCGGTTACCGCGCTTGCCTGGCAAGCATGACGATGTGAGTTCAAACCCCAGCACCACGTGCACAACGAAGTGTCTGAGGAATGAAAGTCACATGAAAAGCTAAATAAAGATTGCTTCAATCTCTCTCTCTCTCTCTTCTTTAAAAAAAAAGTAAGAATGTTTTAAATAGGGGAAATATCTACTGAGATGACTATGTGACTTTGTCCTTGATTTTATTTATGTGATGAATTACATTTCTTGATTTCTATATGTTTACCCAAACTTTTACCCCTGGGATTAATTTGACTTTTTTATTGGTTCATTTTAGATATACATGATTTTAGAATATACCATGATATAATTATAAAAGCATGGAGTAAGTTTTTTCACGTTCAGTCCCTTCTCCTCCCTTCTACCCACCCCCTGTTCTTTTTAGTTACACAGGACAATAGCATGTACAATGACATAATTATAAAAGCACGTAATATAACTAGTTCCAATTCAGCCCCCCCAGTATTGTCTCTTCCCTTCCCATCACCCTTGTTCTTTATAGATATACAGGACAATAGAATAATCAATGATATAATTTTAAAAGTATGGAGTATAACTCATTTCAATTCTGTCCCCAGTATTTTCATCCCCCCACCTTGCTTCTTTTCTCTGTATTCTCCTGATTTTTTTTAAAGGGAGGGGGAGAGAATGAGAGAGAGAGAAAGACAATCAATTTTTACTTATTTTTTCATCTGGCCTATGTTTCTCCAACACTTAGCTGTGTATGTGTTGCTGGGGTTTGAATCTGGGTCCTTGTGCATGCCAGGCAAGAGCTCCAACTGCTGAACCACTGCTCAAGCCCCTTTACTGATCTTTTTATTATTTACTAATGTTATTTTTAAAATTTAGTGACTTGTTAATGAACACGCCAAGGACATTCACTATGGTACATTCATATACGAACATGGGAAAATTAAGTCTGATTCATTCCACAAACTGGTGTATATAGTCTTTTGTTTGTTTCTTTGCTTTGTCTTATTTTTTAGAGAGGGACTGAGAGAGAGAGAGAGAAAGAAATTTTCATTTAGTTTTTCAAGTGGCTTTCGTAGCTCTAACACTTTGTTGTGTAGGTAGTGCTGGGGTTCGAAATTGTGTCCTCTCTCATGCATGCTAGGCAAGTGCTGTAACTGCCAAGTCACTGCTCCGGCCTCTTACTTTGTTTTTGAATGCAATTTGCTAGCATTCTATTAAGACCGTTTGCATCTATGTTTATTAGGAATTTTGGTCTGTAGTTTTCTTTCCTTGATATGTCTTTGTCTGGTTTTGGTATCAGGCTAACACTGGTTTCATAGAAAGAGATTGGGAGTATTCCCTCCCTTTTCATTTCATGGAAAAATTTGAGGAATGGTGTTAGATATTCTTTAAGGGTCTTGGTAAAACTCAGTTAAGAAACATTTTCCTGGGCTTTACTTTGTTGGAAGACTTTTAGTAGTGCTTCCTTCTCGTTGCTTGATATTGGCCTATTTAGATTTTCTATATTCTCTTTGTTCAGTTTGGTTAGATATATGTGTCTCGAAATTTGTCAATACTTCTAGATTTTTCAATTTATGGGAAGATAAAATTTCAAAATAGTTCATAATAATACCCAGAAATGTCTGTGTCCTTTTAAATCTGTGATTTTGTTGTTTCGGTTGTTTTCTCTCATCCTTTTGGTTAGTTTGACAAGGGGTTTATCAATTCTGTTGCACTGTATTTTTAAAAATTATCATTTCATTAATTTCAACTCTGATATTAATTATTTCCTATTTTTTATTAGTTTTGGGATTTTTTAAAAATTGTGGGCACTTAATGTTATAAGCTTTCCTCTTAGTGCTGTCTTCATAGTATCCCAGAGATTTTGATATGGTGTATTGTTGTTCTTGTTTGATTCTAGTTTTTTTTTTTAATTTCCCCTCTCATTTCTTCAATCATCCATTACTCATTTAAAAGAGATTTGTTCTGGGGCTGGAGCGGTGTCTTGGTGATTATGGTGCTTGCCCGGCATTCATGAGTACACAGGTTCAGACCCCAGCACCCACATGCACAACTTAAGTGTCAGAGCAACGAAAGTCATGTGGAAAACTAAATAAAAATCTCTCTCTCTCTCTTTCTTTCTGTCTCTCATTGTGTTTCTCTCTCTAAAAAAAATTTTGTTCAATTTTTATATGTTTATGTGGCTTCTATAAGTTTTCTGTGAATTTTTTATTTCAGTACATTATAATCTGATAAGATGCATGAGATTATATATATATATATATATATTTGTATTTGCTAAGACTAGCTTTGTGCCCTAAAATATGATCTGTTTTAGAAAAGGTTCCAGGAGCTGTTGCAAATAAAGTGTATTGTTGTTTGATGAAATATTCTATAGATAAGTCCATTTGATTTATCTTATTCAGGTCAGAAGACACTGATTTTTATATCTAAATGACATATCTCTTGTTGAGAGGAGTATGTTGAAATCATTAAGTATTATTTTATTAAGGTTTATCTGCGACAAAAAATCAAGAAGTGTTTGTTGTATGTAATAAAAGTCACCACTATTGGGGGCATAAACATTTATTATTGTTGTACCTTTTTGTTGAATTTTTCTCTTTAACAGTGTATAGTGACTTTCCTTCTTTTCTAATTAATTTTTACTTGAAATCTACTTTGTCAGATATGATAACAGTGACTCTTGCTTGTTTTCAAACTCCATTTGTATGGAATATTTTTTCCGTCCTTTTACTTTTAGACAGTGATCATCTTTGTTTATAAGATGAGTTTCTTACAAACTCATGGGTTGGGTCTTGTTTTTTCATCCATCTTCCCCTTGTGCCTTTTAATTGGAGAGTTGAGACCATGTACATTCAGAATTACTATATGGAATTTTTGTTCAATGGTTTAATTTTCTGGTGAGTGTCATCCATTTAAGAGGTCTGGGGTTTGTTTTAAGTTCTTTGTATAATATTTAAATAATTTCTGTAGTGTAGGTTAAGTAGTCAAGAATTCTTTAAGTTTATCCTTATCATGAAAAGTTTTTATTTCTCTTTTGCTTCTGAATGATAGCTTTGCTGGACATAGAAACCTTACTAGAATTTGTTTTCTTCCATAGCTTGGGTTATCTCATTCCAAGCCCCACTGGATTTTAGAGTCTGAGTTGAGAAGTATGAAGTGAGTCTTATTGGTCTACCTTTAAATGTGATCTGATGTTTTTCTCTGGAAGCATTTAGTAATCTACCTTCATTCTCTATTTTAGGCATTTTGATTATGATCTGTCTTGGAGAGTTTTTTTTTTATCTTGTCTATTTGGGGTTCTATATAATTCAGCAAGTGGATAGCCATCTTTTTCTTAAGGTTTGAAAATTTTTCTCTTGTTATTTTACTGAAAAGTTTCTTAATGCCATTAACTTGAATTTTTATGCCTTCTTCTATCCCAGTGACTCTTAAGTATGATCTCTTAATGTGCTCCTAAAGTCCTTGTGTATTCTGATCATGGTCTTTTATTTATTTTTTCCTTTATTGTTTACTTAGTGTTTCAGTTCAAATACCCTGTTTTTGAGGCTTTTTAGTTTCTTTTCAGGATCTTTATTTCTTTATCAAAATGTTCTTTCACATTGTGTATTTGCTTTCTTATTTCATTACTTATTTGTTTAGATTTTTATTTATCCCATTAATAATTTTAATAATCATTTTTTAAAACTTCCTCTAGAATTTCTACCCCTTCAATGTCTGCACATTACTTTGTTTAGGAATTGTAACTTTGTGGGGAGACTTGTTTGCCTATTTCCATACTTTTTTTTTTTTTTTAAGAGAGAAGGACAGTGAGAGAGAGACAGAGAGAATCAAGTTTTGAGTTTTTCACATGGCTTTCGTTGCTCCGACACTTAGTTGTGTGCATGGTGCTGGGGTTTGAACCTGTGTACTTGCGCATGCCGGGCAAGTGCTGTAACCACCGAGCCACCACTCCAGCCCTCCATACTCTTTTAGAGGTCTTGCATTTGTGCATCTGTTGAAATGAATTACTCTTCCTCTTTTGTGGTTATCTCTTTTGAAATAAGTCCTATGTTATTGACATCTCTTAGCACTCACTTGTAGGCTCAGTGTAATCCAAGTGTTAGTTTCTACCACTAATGCCTCAGTTTTTCCCTGCAGAACTGATAGATTAATTCATTCTTACAGAGCTGCTATAACACTGTGGTTTTTCAGTGAAGTCTTTCTCTATTTTTGCTGTAAGAGTGGATGTCCAAGAGTGAGACCTAAAGTCTGCTTTAGTTGTTCCTTCTTGGGACTTGGTGTTAGTGTGACACACTTAAGTTAGCACAGAGTGGGAAGCAGTCACAATTGAAGTTTTATCCTTTTAAACTAGATAGATGCCCTCCCAGGTCAGGGCTGATGCAGAATTCTAAATGTTAAGTTCATGCAACTGTCGTTTAGTTCTGAACAATGTTTTGAGCTTTGTCTTGAGGTATCTGCTCTAGAAAGAAAAGCTCCTCCCATGCCATTGCTGGGAAAATGCAGATCTTTGCTGGGCATCTGCATTTGGGAGGGGAAGGGCTCCAGAGAGTGCCACCCTTTAGGCCCTTCTCATATACACCACTACCCACAAATATAGTCTTCCCAGGATGCCTCTAGTGCACATGTGCCCACCTGAACAACTTCTGTGATCTCTGTGGCTAATCCTGCAAGCCACCAAACTCAAAGGGAAAGTAAGAAGCACTCTAATCTGTCCTACCTTTGGTGTCCCTAGTTAAAAGTCTCCCCAGGCTCCATATCCCTGGCCTGAGTCCCCCTGAGTACAATCCCTTCTGTGTCCACTTCAGTTGTGTCCCACCAGGAGGACTAGATCTTATTGCAGGTGCATGCAGGAACAGTCATCTAATACTTGTTATGAAAGCCCTGGTTCCTGCTGTACGAAGCCACATTAGTAACCACTGCATACTCACAGATGATATCCTGTGTCAGCTCTCCACTCTACAAGTAAAAAGTGAGTGTGTCCCTACACACAAGCTCACTGAGCTCCACTGGTTCACTCAAGTTCACACTGACCCTCTATTCTATGAGCTCCCACATACCAACTTTTCTTTGTATTATATTTCTTTGTATTTCTTTTCCCCTCTGAAGTGGACTGACATGGGGCCTTACTGGTTGGATTTCAGAGTATTCTTTCGTGTCCTATGTTCAAAGTGCTTAAATTTCTGTTTCTATGATTTAGATGTTGAGATTCGATGAATTCCCTCTGTCACCACCCTGCAACCCTTACTGAGAGTAATCTGTCTACTGTTAGAATCCCGACTCATGGAACCAATGAAATTCTCATCCTTCCTTTACTCTGCCCTCTTTTCCCATTGATCCCTAAATTTAATAGCTATATGCACACATGTAATTTTATTTTTGTAGTCAAATTTTGTTAACAATAGAACTGAAGTAATTATTTCTTAAAATATTACTTCTAAAATTAAGAAAAAACAGTCCAATATAAAAGGGTTTAATTAATCTCTGTGTTGGGTTGAATTGTAAGGAACTATAATATATTTCCTTGCAGAACACTAAATGTCTCATAGGTGTAAAGAGCTAGCTGAAGAAGTGTTTCTATATCCAGGCACAATTACCTAAGTCTCTGCCCTTCTCTACCCCAAGACGGCATCTTACTCTATGATGTCTTGCATACAATAAAAAGTTAAAATGCACACAAAAGTCAAGAAGACATAGCTCAGTGTTAAGAGACACAGGATTTAACAGACTGAGATTCAGAAATGACTTAAAAGGTGAAGCTCTACGACATGGATAGGGCTTGGTGGTACATGCCTACAATCGTAGCACCTCGGGAGTTTGAAGCAGGAGGATTACAAGTTCAAACTGAACCTGGTAGAATGCTTGCTTTCTCAGCAAGAGTACAGTCCTGGATTACATCCCCAACACACACACACACACACACACACACACACACACACACACGGAAAAGGAGAAGACATGGATAAATTCTACTTGATAGTAACTTGTGAAAGTAATTTTTAAAGTTAATGATATAATTAATGGGGTTTGCACAGGATGGGCTTGGTGGCACACACTTATAATCAGTGGCTCAGGAGGCTGAGGCCTCCATATCTTAAGTTCAAAGCCAGCCTCAGCATCTTAGCCAGGCTCTAAGCAACTTAGTAAGACCCTATCTCAAAATTTAAAAAAATGAAAAGAGCTGGGGATGTGGCTCAGTGGTTAAGCTCCCCTGGGTTCAATTCCTGGCACCAAAATAAATCAATAAATACACAATAAATAAAAGCTTTGGATAACTTGTTGGAATCACATAGTCATTGAAATTGTGTTGCTTACTTCTGCTGATATAGTAAATAATATAGTCCACGTCCAGGAAGCACAAAAATGTTTAAATTTCTTAGCTTGAAAACTTATGGAAAATTGAAGATCTTTGGATTTTCTTTAGGACACAACTGAGGAATCTGAACTATTTCTAACATTTCCTTAATATGATGGATTAACACTGCAGGTGAATTGAACCATACATCTCTGCATTAGTTTGCTCGGTCTACCATAGCAAAGTACCACGGACTGGATGGTTTAAGCAAATGAAATATTGTTTGTCATTGTTCTAGAGGCTAGATATCTGCAACCAACACCGCCTGAATCGGTTTCTTCTGAGGACTTTCTGTTTGGCTTGTAGATGGCCGCCTTCTTCTGTTGGTGTCTTCATATGGTAATCCTTCCGTATATGCCTGTGTCTCAATCTTCTTTTCTCATAAGAAAATTAACCTCAAAGATTGAATTTTAACTTTACCTCTTTAAAAACTTTTCTCCAAATATAGTCACATTCTGAGGCACTAGGAAATAAGGCTTCAACCAAATTATTTTGAGAGCATAAAAGTTGACTCATAACAATTTCTAAACTAAACCAAAGAGCAGCTTTGACTCTTGACTAAGAAAGGCTTAGGGAGTTGAAACATTTTTCACTTATTTGGTCAATCCTGAAAAATCTAGGCATAAGTTTCCAGAGTGCCTTCTATTCTTTTTTTTAATAATACTTTTGATTTTTCTTGTTCTTTCACTGTCATTGCACATGTAACACCTAGAATCTTAAATGTGTCTAAGCAGCCATGGTCATGTTAGATTGTCCAAACAAAACAAAAAGAAATAAGTTTTGATTCATTGCTATAGTTTGAATATGGTCTAGTGGGGGTTCCCCTAAAGATTCATGTGTTAAAGGCATGGTCCAAAGGCTGGCAGTACTGGGAGGTGCTGGAACCTTAGGGTGGCAGAGCCTACTGGGAGGTCCTTCAGTTATAACGGGCATGCTCTCAGAAGGTACTTTTTGTGTGATTCCTTGAGTTCTAAAAGAGCGTTGTTATAGAACAATGAAGCTGGCCCTCTGATTCACTCGCTGCTCCTGATTTAGATGATAACCTTTCTAGAATTAAACTACTATAGGCACCATGCCCTTGAACCTCCAAAACTATGATCTAAATAAACCTTTTTTTCTTCATAAGTAGCCCATATCTGGTATTTCATTATAGTGAAAAAAGCTAATATAGTCACCTTCAAACTGAAAGTCACATTTCTACAAACAAAATGTTATTTTCAAGGAGCATCGATAACAATATGAAGACATGGACAATTTTTCTGCAGTTTTGACTTATGAAGAAGTAAAAGGGATGTTTGAGGATAATAGCTTCCACTACCTCGTTAGATGACTGTTTTTTAGCCATGGAAACAATTAGCCACAGTGATTGGTTCTAAGCCAGTTAAATAAAACAAAAAAATGCTATTTCTATAGCCATGGTGACAACCCCAGAACTAGTTTTAAATGTTTTACATCAGTCACTGACAACCCACTTCAGGGAATATACTTCAATAAACTAACCAACAGTGACAGTTCTTTCCTTCTGAAAGTTGGCCAGATTCACTCCTATGAACGTGCTCGTAAGACACGTAAGACACTAGTACTAAACATTTAACCAGTAGCTGTGCTCCCACAGCCAGTGTCAACCTTCTGGTGCTGTTGTCAATCTGCCAGTCCCTGAACTTCATGCTTCCCAAAGCTACTTAAAGAATCTGTTCTGCTTGGGGAGTTTGCGCATTGGCGGCGCACCTCCCTCTCATTCAAAAGACGATAAAAGTACCTTTGTGCTTTGTCTCTGATCTTGAGTAAGGGTCCCATCCTTTGCCTCTGACTACTACAACACCTGAATCTATCTCATTTGTTGCTGTAATACAGTGTGGTATAGTTGTTATGGACGTGGATGCCAGGCTGATTCTGCCACATTCTAGTTGTGTGATCTTGAGCAATTCGGTTATGCCCTGATTTTTCATTTATAAAATCAAGAGAATTAATTGCATCTACTTGTAAGGAAAGAGATGGAAAATGAAGGAAATGAAGAGAGAGGAGTAACACAGGTTTGTTTGGGAGAAACCTGGGGGGAGGGGAGCCAGTGGAGTCTGGGACCCAGCTACTGCTTATAGCCTGGGGTAGATATAGAGGGAATGAGGAAGAAGGGGGCCAAGGTTTGAGTTTTTTGATTAAAACAGGAGTTTCCATAGGGTGTGATTTTTCTGATAAGGACCCCAAGTCAGTAGATTTCAAAACAGTGAGTAGGGGGTTTGCTGACTGGCTCACATGAGTGATTTCTGGTAATTTTCCAAATCCATCACTAACCCATCATGATTTAAGGTTGGCTTGCATTTTTGATATTAATATTTTAAAGTATAACCTTGGTACTTTTAAAATTTGAAGGAATTGTGCATGTGTGCATGTGTACAAGAAAACGTACATATATTTTCAAACATACACATATAACATACACATATAACTTTGTCAATTTTGAAAGTATCATGCTTGTTTGAAGAGTAGCTTACCCTCAGATTTTTTTTAATAGGGGAGTATATATCTGTTTAATATAATGCATAATAACAACAATGTAGCATTATTAATAAATAGTTGGATCTTTATTAGTAGACTGGCATAATGAGTCCTATATGCATTAATTAATTTGTTCATTCATTTAACTAATAATTATGGTTGTATTGAATGAATTGTTACATCTATATTTCTTTTTGAAACAGAAATATTTTTGGTATAAATTTGGGGGGCACTCCTGGAGATAATTGCAATATCCAGAATATATACACATTTTATATTATTTTGTTAAAATCTTGTAAGGTTGTTAAAAAAAAAAAAGAAATAATAGACCTTGGTACAGTAGCGGAATATAATACAGCATTTTTAAACAAAGCTTTATTTTACAAGAAAATAAAAAGGGAAAGTAATCCTATTTTTGATAGCAACTAACATATATAAAATATCATAAAAAACTCAAAAACTGTGCCATGTGGAAAACAGTGAATTTCAGAGATACATGCAAAATACAAATAAATATGTTATTTCTTGTTATGATAACCTCCTAATTTTCTAAAATAATATGAATAAATCTTTGCTCCTTATAAAAAAATTCATTATTACTATTTATAGGCATTTATATTTATACTCATTAAGGTTACAGAATGAAAAATAATTTGAATATTATCTTTTACATGGATTCAATTGCTATCCTTGAATTAATTTACTGTACAATGGCACTGAGTGCGAAAGGAAGCCAGGCAAATGTTTGGGACGTCCATCCAGCGGTCAGGATTTCCAGGGACAGCAAACCATAGATATTTATGCTTTTTTTCTTTTAACTTCAGTTCCCATACAGTACAATGTGTGAAAAAAGTCACTTTATGTATCATTAGGCATATGACTGAATTGGTTCTGAGATAATTTGCTGGGCTCTTGTATTCATTTTTATATTTGACATATTTGGGTGTTAACCCAAATGTTAAAATTTGTCAGTTATTAGTTTTAGAGTAAAATGGCAAAAATTATTGTTATCATACATTTTTTATGTCCTTAGTCATAGCTATAAAATATATGCACATTAGCTAACAAAAAATAAGTACAGTGCCATATGGTACTTGTGGCATACTTTATGTAAGCCAAATGGATGCTATATATACATGCACACATTTTTCAGAACTATTTACAGTAAATCACAAAATACATCACACATTATGGCTCTTTAAATTATTCAGCATGGAATATTTTCTAACATGTTATAGTATAGTTATCAACTTCATACACACATTGATAATCTACTATTTGTTTAGTAGTTTTATTTTTTTTAGTTTTAACCTTTTACATATACTTTTGTGTGCATATTTAAAGTAGTTTTTAAGAAGTTATTTTTAATTAAAAATGATCATTGTATATATTCATGGGCTACAATATAGTATTTTGATACATGTTTACAATATGGACTGGTTAAATCATTCTAATTAACAAATCTATTATCTCAGTAGTTATTTTTTATAGTGAAAACACTAAAATCTACTTTCAGCTATTTATAATTATACAACGCATTACTATTTACGAAATAATTTTTAAAGACATAATTTTATAACTTCTTTAAGCAATTATTTTAAAGCCATTAGTCATTATTCTCAAGTAGTATGTAGTATTTTTGTTTAAGTAAGCAAAAGCTAGGTCCATTTGAAAACATAAACACCTGTAATAGGAGGAAGTCTAAGAAGCAATTTAGAGAAACACTCCAGAACTGAAGAGCAAAGTCAGTTTGGTTTCCTCTTTTCATGTCAACATGTCCTGCAGAGCTGCCTTCTTTTTCTTTTTCTCTACCCCATGAGGAGAATGAAAATGAAAGCTACCAAACAAGATGACCACTGTGGCTTTCCCTTCACTTACTTTGTATAATGTGCAGGGATTGAATGGCACACCTATGGCCCAGGAAGTGCCAGTGATTAAGAGCTAAATGGTGAGGGTCTCTACTCCAAGCTTGAACACTGAGGATAGAGATCAGCAAACAAACACCTTTTGTGACAAGATTCTAGGTGAAGTGAGAAATTAAAATATTGTGTGGTTTGGCACACAGAGCCTTGTACCTAAATAGTTGTTCCTTGTGAAAGGAAGTCCTCATTTATTATTTAATGTAAAAAAATTGTTTTGAGTTTAATAATTCGCTATTTTTATGAGTACCTTTTGCTAATAATACAGAAGAGTGGAAACTCATTGGCAAAATTAAATTGAATCTACTAATTTAAAAATACACACTGAATTAAGCTACATTGGCTTTCTGTTCTAGAATCCAGAATGATGAGTTTGCAACCTCCAAACTATTCAGACTTGTAAATGAGGCACAGATTTGAAATTTCTAGCTCTGTTTTGGTCTTTCCTGCTACTTCTTTTTTTCTTCCTTAAACTCAGGATTTTTGAAGTGGATCCAGCTTCTAAAAACTACAGAAATAAATTTCACCTGAGAAGAAGGACAACAATTGTCATCCATAAGTCAGGGTTGAAAAATGTGTGGTTAATCAAAATAGCCATCCCGAGCTCACTGATCACTTTTAATGGTGTAAATTTAAACATGCATAATGTATTTATTATTAATAAAACATCATCTACAGATTGTATACTCTGGGTTCTACATAAGAGTTTTTTGAGGAAAAGGAAAAAAAAGATTTCATTTAAAGAGAAAGAAACCACTGCAGTAGAGGTTTGTGATTAGAAAACCAATAACCAGAAAGCCTAAAGCTCAGGACCAAAATGGTCAGAAAAGCTAATTTGTCAGTGCCAGTTCTTATCTATGACAGGACTGTTCTCTTTTCTAATACCAGTAGAAAGGCAAAGTTTGGGGCTGAATTACGCCCAGCAAATTCAACAAATGATTGTGACGTTGCTTGTCCATGATGCTGGTGATGTGGATGTCGGGTTTGTGTCCTGTCGGAGTCAAAGAATGAAACCAAGGGACACTGAGGCAAGCTTAGTAGATGGATTTTATTTTATAGAAAGCAAAGCATAGGGAAAAGAGCAGACTTCCCCCAGAGTGGGGAAGGGGACAGAGCTCATGAGGCAGTGAGGTTTGCCGTTTTTATATGATGTACTTTCCTGGATTGGTCACTGCTTCCCTGCCCCTGAACCTAGGACACAAGCTCGGGGAATTCTGGTCCAATCTTTGATCCATGCGTAGGCGCCGATAGAAAGAATGTGATTCCTTCCTTAGCAGCAGGGAGTGTCTGCATCTGGGCCTATTTTATCAAAACCTTATTAGCATTGGGGGATGATTTGCCCTCTCAGGAAAGATGACCATCAGTTAAGTTTCTCCTCTTTGACCCATATTGTTCTGCCTACATTGACTGCCTAACTTTTCTCTGCCTCATCTAGAGGAGTGATGCTGGGGAAATTGGACCTACACAGAGGGGTGGCAATGATAAAATTGGAGAACATAGTCCAACATATAACAGATGCTGAGAAGACTACATTCTAAGAGAAAAGGAAAAGAATCCAAAACAACAACAAACCCCCCACAGTTCCAATGTTCAAATCAACTGGTTCTCTTGTATTGATGTTTCCTTTTAGGTATTACATGCAAGATGGTTTTTACCATATGGTAAAGTTATGTGTGTTGTTAAAGATTTAGGTTACATTCCCTTCACACCTTAAAATAGTAATGATCCTGCTAGGCTGGGGCTTAAGGAGGATTTTTTGAGCTTCAGGAAACAGTTTATAGATTTTTTTTTTTTTATCTGAGAAATTAGCTCTCAGTGTTTTGATTTCCCAGGCACCCTCAGCTCTCACCACTCTTGTGTTGCTGCTCCTATACTCGGAGCACACGTCACTGTTTTTCTTTACCCAAACCTACCAGACTGGCCCAGCTGCTTTGAGCATGTGTACCCTGCCTGTTTCTTATGGAAAGTTCTTTCAAACCTGCATTTTACTTCTTCCAGGAAGCTTTCCCCACCTGCCAGGTAGAACTGTTTTCTCTTTATGGTTTGTACATATCCTGTAGCAATTTTTGAAACATATTTTGATTGTACCCTGGCTTTTTGAGGGCCAGGTGCCTGAGAGATTTATATGTATTTCTTCTGTTCCTGTCCTGACTAGTCTCAGTGGGAGGTACAAAAGAAATACCAGATAAATGTGTAGTGACAAAGTATTATCTTCTCTCTATAGAATTTCCACAGATGCCAGAGCAAATTTGAAAGATTGTTGCATTCAATTGTTCAACAAATATTTGTTCAGCTACCTACTACATGCCAGGCATCCTTCCAGGTGCAAAATATCCACTGGCAAACAAAACCTTGTCCCTATCTTCATACATTTTAGAGGGTGAGACAGATACTGAACACAAAACATTTAATTCATCAGAAAGGGGGAACTAATGAGAAGAACTGACACGGGAATGAAATAGAGATGGTATGGGGGTTCTATTTTAGAAAGGATTGTGAAAGGTTCCCTAGAAGACCTTTCTGGAAGTTTAGAATGAATTTAGGTGCAAATGATGAACACACTAAGGAAGATAGTTCCAGACCAGAAGAACAGCAAGTGGAGAAAGAAGGAGGTGAAAGCATTCTTGACTTGTTTGGGAAACAGCAAACAAACAAACAAACAACTCTGAAGGAAAGAAGGGTGGAGAATGAAGTCAGAGAAGATGCCTGGAGATGGAGCATGGGGGACCTGGAAGTCTTTACACTGTGAAACAATTTGCATTTCCCCCTCAGGATGTTGGGAGCCATTGCAGGGTTTGCATAGGAAAGACTCACTACAGGCATAGTCTACCACGATGACAGGTCTGGGGAGAACGAATGTAAGAGAGCAATAGCAGAGGACTGGGAGATTTAAAAATATTCACTCATCTATTGTTCATACCTGACTGTGTTGGCGATTCACTGATTCAATCATTATTCATTCATTCAATGAAATCAAGCATAGACTTTTTAGAAGTCCTTGCTGTCATAAAACTTGTGCTTTAATGAGGGAATCATGTATCTGCTTGGTAAGTTGCTATGCTTCTTGTTGATTCTGATAGTCTATTCTGGATCACAGATCTTTGGTGAGGGCCAGGAGGATCCATAATGGGATTTTCTCACATGAGGTTTGTCCTGTGGATGTGTAGGATGGAGTAATTTTTACTTTAGTGATTTGGTTTAGGAATAGATTGTTGATAAATTATTTCCTTTATTTCTCAAAAGTCATGGTATAATGTTTCTGCAAAATATTTGTTTGAGAGACTCTGAGTTAGCCTTGGGAAAATGAATGGCTGATTCTTGTAATGTTAAGAAAATTTAGGCAACTTCGAATGAATATGATTAATTACATAAGTCCTTGGTAAATATGATTTCTTCCTATTTTTCTACCAAGAACTATATTAACTTTTGGTGATGATGGGATGCCTGAGACATCAACACACTTTTACCAAGTCTAGTTGAGAATATAACCTTTATTCAGCAATTAACTTAAATATGCTATTTTGACAAAAAGTCAAGCTGTCTCTGGGTGCAGTGGCGCATGCCTGTAATCCCAGCAATCTGGGAGGCTCAGGCAGAAGGAGCGTAAGTTCAAAGCCAGCCTTAGCAATTTAGGGAAGCTTTAGGTAACTTAGTGAGACCCTGTCACAAAACAAAATACATAAAGGGCTG
>PVKS010033426.1:0-21724 GCA_004027875.1 Aplodontia rufa
AAAAAAAAAAAAAAAAATTAAAAATTGATTCTCTCTGTCCCTCTCTTTCTCTCTCTCTCTCTCTCTCTCTCTCTCTCTCTCACTGTCCTATCTAAATAAATAAATAAAAATAAAAAAGTTACTCAAGGTGGAGTGGTGGCTCAGGGGTTATGGCCCTCACCTGGCATGTTGGAGGACACAGGTTTAAACCCCAGCACCATGTACACAGCAAAGTGTCAGGGCAACAAAAGCCACATGAGAAACTAAATAAAATTGATTCTCTCTCTTTCTCCCTCTTACTGTTCCTCTCTCTTTAAAATAATTAAAAATAGTTACTTAAGCAAATGATGTGATTTTGTTATTTGGCATTCCCATTTATAGTTTCCAACTCTGCTAGACTGAAGCAGAGGTGGCTAGTATGTTTTCCCTCCCCATATCTTTTTGCTTGCTGTTCTGTTCAAGTAGATATTTATTTAATAAAATGAGAACTCAGTAGTAATGTAGAAATAAATTGAAAAGCCTATTCTGTATAATTTCATGTGAAACAAATGGTCATCATGCTCCAGTAGAAAAACCACAAACTAAAAACAAAACAGCAGTGTGATTTACAAAACCGATTTACAGTGTTTCCATGTATTAGAATTCACATCCTCAATCAATCCATCAAAGAAACATGACTACATGCCCCCAGTGTGTTAGACTCTTCGCAAGGCAGACACCAGGTACCAGGGGGAATGCAAAGATTTTCCTATCCTCAGGGAGTTAACAAACTGGCTAGATAAAAATTCAGGATAATAACCATTCTTCTAAGCCATTTTAAACAAAACTCATAGTTTAAGGTTTAAAAAAAATTACTTGACAGTTATGGCTTTTTAAAGTGTTCCATGGAATAAATTGGGTTTCTCTTTTCTGTGTTTAGTGAATCAGACATCACTTATAGTCTGAGCAGAGTAAGGTCTTCTCTTTTGTTCCTCCTGAGGCTTTGCTTGTGGTCCTTTAAATTTTGTTTAGGTCTGAGTTCCAGAATTTAAGAGGGCAATTGAAGTCTGAAAATAAATCTGAGGATAACAAATCTGATGACAGAGATGATTAAAGGGAAAATGAGAGAGTGTTTCACAGAAGGAGTTTACCCATATTGAAAAAGCGAGAAAAAGGTGTAAAATGCATTTTAATGATTTTTTACATGGGAAAAAAATCACCATACTAAGGAAAGTAGGCTTTTATTTCTCTTCATTATTGAAAGTAAGGCAAGAATATAAGGTACTCTGTTTTAATAATAATTAAAAAGCAAACAGAACACTTATAAGGTAAAATAAGGTAAACTTTCATGCCAGTTAGAGGCATTTTTAAGAGTTAACACATTTTATGAAAAGTAACTACTGTGCTAAGTTCTATTTATAATTTGCAAATATCCTTATTTTTATTGACTAGCAAAATAATTTGTCATGCAAAAATAATTTAGATTATATGGAAAAGGATGAAGAATTGAATTTCACCTGAATTCTACCCTCACAATGACCCTGTTAACACCCAGCCTGCATTGATACTACCTGTATTTATGTGTTCATTCATGTGGTAACTACATGCCAGCCTCAAAATCCATATAAGTTTATATTTTGTAACTCACTTTAAATATGAAAAATTTGTACCCTGTAGTTTAGAATAGACCATGGAAGTGTCTAAATGGGTCAGAAATGACTTGGTATAGTATTCTATTATTTCTGTGATAATGAGGCCATTAGTATGTTGGACAGGTGTTGAGGTTCGGTCTAACTCTGGCTCTTCATGTCTATAGAATCTTCAGGAGGATTTGGAGGTGTGCATCCTTGTTTCCTTTTTCTGTCAACGAAGATTTGATTCAATATCCAACATTAAAAACTTCTTACCCTAATTCGTTATTTGTAACAAAAGAAAATACCTTCTTAGTTACTTATATTTACAAAAAATAACTTTATGTGTTACATGCTAAAAGTTTTAACTTCCACAGTGAGTTAGCTTTTTCCTTAATAGTCAAAACAAGGGGCTGGAGCAATGGCTCAGCTGTTGATGTGCACGCTTGGCATGTGCAAGAACTCGGGTTTGAACCCCAGCACCACATACACAACGTCAGACAAACAAAAAAATGAGATAAATATATAAAATTGATTATCTCTTTTTTAAAAAAAAATACCAAAAACCAAAAGAAAACAGATTATTTTAAAACATGGAAAATTATGACTCATTTATTCAGGTCAAAATTTTCTGAGACTCAGGGAAATAATGAAATTTGTTAGAATATTATACAATCTGTATTTTCATTACACATGAAAATAGTTTTCATCCCATTATGTACCACATGCCCCATGACATGCCAGCTTATCTGTTTAGAGTACTTTTCTATGTGCCTGATTATAAATGTAAGGTCTTTTAATGAAGACAAATAGAATAAGGAATATTTAGAAATATAATTACATAGAGGTCAGAACTGTGAAAATTGCTTTTCTCACAGTCACTATAGCTTAGCTTTATTACCTAAATTATATAGCAATAAAAATTATTTTTATAATCCTGAATCACTAGTCTTGATTTCTGATAAGAAATTACAATATATATATACATATATAATTATATTTTATTGTTTACAATCATTTTCAAAACATTGTTTTCCTAGCACATTTGATGCCGTGAGTTGAAATATTTAAGATGCTGTGAGATAAAAACAATAACAAAAAATCATTAAAATACTCTTTTAGGAAAAACCCTTGATATTATTTATTTATTATAAGTGGTATCATTCATTCAAATAAATATCTATGAATGCCATTTATGAGAAAGAATACAGAGCTGAGTCAGAATACCCAAATCCTAACACTCCTGCAGGTTGGGAACTTGTGCACATCAATTCTCCTAAGCCAGTTTTCTCTTACATGTTGAGAGTTGCTAATAATCTACATAAAATTAAAAATGGACTTTCCAGTTAACTTGTTTAGATTTTAGTCTTCTAATAGTATGTGACCTGTTATAAAAGCAAAATTCTGAATAAAATACTGAACTAAGAATTAAACCATTTAATATTTGTGTCTTTACCGGTCAGTATCACATAAACAAACAGCAGCTTTATTTGTGATTTCAGTTCATTACTGTGCATGTTCTCATTCATTTTTCAGGAAATAAATAGCATCTCTACAAAGCTCTAACTTCATTTCCTATTCATAATAGAAGATTAAAGGGAGACAGTTTTGTTGACAGATTACATGGGTATCTCATATTCCACCATCTAGTATCTAGTTGAATGATTTAAATACCACCATTTAGTATTTAAATAGATAAACTAGAAGACTATGTAAAAATGATAACTGACTACTTTTTGATGGCTCTAAGGATATCTTTGAAGACACAAAAGCAAGCTGCATCCTTTAAAAGGATAAAGTAAACTTCTTCTTATGAAATTTTGAAATAATATTTGTTAAAATATAAATGGAAACTATCCAAGAGATGTCACAGTTACCCAAGCTGCAGACACATTTCCAAATCTGCAGAAATTGCTGCTATTCTCCATTAACCCATTGGCTTTAGATTTTCTGGTTACATTTCTTATGGGATATTTCCATATATATTTATATTATTGTTATGAAACTATTTCTGTATAAATACAATCCATGTTATTTTAAAACAGCACGGTTGTAAATTAGTAACAGAGGATGTAAAAATGCGATTACTTTATTTGGTATTGTGCTTAGTCCCAATCCATATTAACGAAATAAACATCGTATAGGAATTCTATAGAACGTTCAGGAAACATTTAAAAATAGCATATCTTCAGAACATGAGATGTGTGCACTACTGCTTAGAACATGCATATACCCATTCAGATTAGTGTGATGTGATTTGTCCTGCAGCTGCTTCAAATTAAGAACAGGTGTAGAAGACAGATTATGCAAATACTCCTATTAATGTAATTGTCAAATTGGTGTGTTTACCATTGTGCTTTTAAAGAGTAAGCTGTACTCCTATTTTAAATGTAAATTAGCTTCATTCTTGAGAGCAGCTATTGGGTAATGCAACTTAGTCCTGGTTTATTAATGAATAATTTCTAATAGAGTGTAGCACAGTTCTAAAGTCTGACATTTTCTTTCCCAGCAAATTCTTTCATATATAAAAAAAATTGTCAATTCTGTTTTACTTTTAGTGCATATATAGCTATATTGATGAATTTGTGTATTTTTTAGTTAATTATAACACTGGACTACTATTTTGTTTCTTTGATTGTGTCATGTAATGATTACCATAATAGCTTTTGGATCTTCTTCCATCTTTTCTAATTCTGAATTCTTAGCTTTCTATTTTTATTGATCTAAACTCACAAGAAATAAATTCCTGGAGAAATTAAATTATATTTATGTTAATAATTTTGCCTCATAAAGTCTAGTAATTTTATATTTTATTTTAATTTTTAAAATGCTTACATGCTAATTTTGATGTTTAAAACCGTGATTCATGAATACAGATCAGCCTTTTACCATTAGTTATCCATATATCTGTATGATGACTTTGTACTTGCCCGGTGTTGTGGTTCAGATACCTGTGCTCAAAGAAGGTCTTTCTGTCAGTCCAAGATGGTCATCCTGGGCCCTTTAGTGACAAGCATTGTATCTGTGTGGATGAGGAAGGCTGGTGAAAAGAGGAACTGAGGAATCAGTGATGCTGCAAAAGTCACGTCTCTCATGTTTTCGTTGCTGTCTTAATCCCTTTTTACTTTAATGAAACAAAGATCCTGAGGCATTTATGACATTATTCTTCTTTGCTAACACATATTCAGTGTTTATTCTATATACCTAGCAATATATTCCTTTATGCTTTCTCCTTTCACAGAAGAAGGTGAGACTTTCAAGATTCAATTGCATTGTCTAAGGTCATGTAACAAGTTTGAGCTGAGCTGTGAATTCAAGTCAGTCAAATTCCAAATCATAGGCCTTTTACTCATCTATTCCTGGCAACATACAATCTCCTAATTGCTAGTCAAATATGTCTCAAATTTTTCATTTTTAGGTTATGCAATCTAAATAAGGAGGGTTACAAGGTACTAAATGCCAATAGTACCTTTCCTTGAATATCTTCATTTTACTGAATCCAAGTATATTTTTCTGTGGTTAAGATAGAGCTGTGGTTTTTTGAGTGAATAGATGAAGAATGCATGGACACGCCATGGTGGGGTGGGGAGGTCTCTATCAACACTACCATGAAAATATCTCAATATAATGACACAGCCTTCCTTTATTCCTTTGTTTCTTAAATTCCATTATCCCCACCTGTTAGGCAACTTGGTCATTCCCCACCTATTAGGCAACAATGTTAAGATGCAATGGAACTTAGTAACAAAGTTAGAAGTTTACCCAGCAATGTGTTCAATGATCTTTTGATATAAAAGAAAAGTGAGTGCCTGTGATGGATCTCCACTGGAGTTTTCTTGGCATCGTGAGAGTTTTCACATCACATGATAGGAGATTTTCTAGTGGAAAAAGTGCTGTTTTTAAAATCATTGGTTCTCTTATTCCATTGATTTTCTCTCTACCTCCCATTAAAAGGAAAGGGGGGAAAGAGGTTGATAGAGACCAAATCATAATTAGAGTTGCCAATAACAAGATAATCTTCTGTGAGTACAACTTTCAGTCTCTTTTCCTTATTAAAGAGTCTGTCATTTACCATTTTTGGCAAGAAAAGGAGCTGCCACTGAGACCAACAGCGGATGAAAAGTGGCTGATCCAAAGGCTGCTGCTGCTTCCCCTGCAGGGATCAGAAGAGGAACTGCCACATCCTCCAGTCCCCTTATGCATTCCTAGGGGTGACCGTGATCTGAATTGCTCCCCCCTAAGGAGTAAAGCATTCAGAGAGGCTGGTGCTTTTTGAATTTGGAAAAATTAATAGCATGGTACAGTTTTGTTTTGATATTTAATAGATATAGCAGTTAATCTTCAGGCTTCATTCTTTGATTCAAGTCCTCTGAAAATACATCCCCATGGAAAAGATCACCAAAAGGTAATTACTATAGAGGCATCACCCAGCCCACAGTCTCCAAGGGCAGCCAGGCCCAAGTGCCTCTATGAGAACACAGTGCCCTATGTTGGCAAAGGAATGATTGTTTCATCCTCTTCCTTCCACTCACTGTTACTTCTGATTCCATAGGTGACAAATGCCCTTCCGAAATACTTTGAATAAGAGTTTCTTCTAGTTTGATGCTTAACATATTTCTATAAGATTATTAGCTCAACTTAGATTTCTACTAAGAAAAAATTAATATCCTTATATGTACTTTCTTGCTTTTTAAAGGAAAAACTTCCAAAGCAAGTTGAATTCTACACAATATATGCAGTCTATTACTATACTGTTTCATTCTGTATATTAAACTATTTTCCTTGGTTTTGTGGTAATTTTACTGTTTTCAACTCCTCATACTAATATATAAATAAATTTTTGCATTTAAGCAAGAAGGTTTTTGCTTTAAAAAATATGCAATTCCTACTCTAAATCCTTGGACTCAAACACTGTGTTCATATATTCTCGAGCAATGAGTCAAGGTAAAAAACCCTAGGTTGATATTGCTCTCAGTATCTGCTTTTGAAATATGTAGAATATACACTCACTCAGAGATAGGAAGCTCTTCAAATATGTTATGCCAGCCATCATTAAAGCCATTTAAATAGAGTCTGTATCCTGGTAGTTGTTTTTAGAAAAAAATTGCATGCAAATATTGTTTAACATCTGTACTATGTCTCTTAATCCTAACCAGGTGTTTTCTATTAGATATAGTCTGAAAATCACATTAGGAAAAATGTATCAGCTGTGAAATTATATTCAGAATGCCCCAAATAGCAAAGGGAGGGGCAATATCCAGTTAAGTCTAGTTCATTGTCCCTTGTTTTGAACCCTAAATTTAAATGTTCACTTCCCTTTAGTGCTAACTTATAAAATTGATCTGAGATCATGTTTTCCAAATTTTCTTATTTAGTTTATGAAATTTTCTTGAAAATGAATATGTATTCATATATATTACTATATGCTTACTACTATAAAATTTAAGTTTATTTTTGTACCTCTAGTAGTCAGTTTAAGTTAAATTTTAGTAATCTTTGTTCTCAAAAGCAAAATTTTCCAAGAATTTTGATAGTGAACTGAATTTAAATATACCATAATTTACTAGCATACTTAAGGAGTTTGGAAAAGAATATTAAGGGATGAAACACATGTAAAACCATGGTAAAGCAACTGAACAGAAAAATAGTGGGAGGAGTCCAGGGAAATGCAGTTGCTTTTTGCCATGATGAAGATTTCTAAGAATATCTGTGTCACTCTGCCCTGGGCACGGCTATTTCTTCAGGATGACACTAATAGGGCTTGAAATCCTTCAAAAAAATTTTTTTATGTATTTGGCCCTTCAGTTATCCATAAGGAGAAAAGACAGGCAGGGTATTCAAAGGCCACTTTGCTGTACCTGGAGTTCTTGAAGACCTGACTTCTTTCTGTCTTCATTCCTGCTACCCTCTCTTCACTAGAACTTTTTCTATGACCTTGCTGGACTGTGTGGGGGTCTCTGAATGCATCCTTGGGCATACACCTTCATACCTTCACATAGACCTCTGCCTATCATGAACTTTCCACACCTCCACCCAACCTACCCTCATCTGTGAGAACGGCTGTCCAATTATTATCACGTTGTCTGAGAAGCCTTTTTAAACTCTTATTTGCCATACAAGTAAGTACCCCTCCTCTAGTCTGTCTTCACCCCCCGGGCATACATCTGTCATTGCACTTACTGTTATATCTATCACTGTGACTTTGTCGTCCCAATTTATCCACACGTTCTTGGGTTTAGGACTCCTACTTGACTTTGAATCCCAGTTCTTAACCTAATGACTAGTGATTTGTAGCATCCACAAAAGTGAGATGCCAGTGGATACATACGTCCATTTTATCTATTCAATAATTGTTCTACGTTTTAAAATTTTTTCTTTCACTCTCCAAATGTTCCTGAGAAATTTAGCTTCCTGTTTGTCTTTCAAAGAGCTTAAAATATTCTTTCGAACAAAGCAAACACACATACAACGAGTAATCAAAGACAATAGTCCACCCGTGCTGTGCAGGAATATCATGTCAGAAGTGTCTATTGACTGCCACCTTCACTCCCTCTCAAGTATAATCACTCTATCACTTGTGGCAGCACCATGTGCATCCTTTGTTTTTCACTGACTTTAGCAACATGAAAGATTCTTGATTACCATCCCTAGAGATTCACCTTGTCTGTGTAGTCAGGGAACAGGTGTAGGTCTTTCCTCCTCCCAGACAGCAGCCAGGTCAGCTGCCCCCTCCTTGATTTCAACCTTACCTGTGGAGACAGCCTGGCTCTCTGGGTGAGAGGTGTCCGCATCCTTTCTATTCTTGGCTCCTCTGCTGAGATTTCTAACAAGGGTGCCAATTAGTGCCAGTTATCATGGCAGCTTTCTGAAGTGAATAAGAAGGGATTGACTAAAAACAGGGTAAAAGATCTGACTCTGACACTGTTATATTCTGTAATCTTTGTTAATTCCTTGACAATTTTAAAATATTTTTTTTAAAATTCATTTTTAAAATAATTAAGTATCTTAGTTTAGGAGAATCAGTGGGTTTAATTGATTAATATGCAGATATTTTAAAATCTATGATATCTGCATTTAGATAAAGGCTATCCCTAAACTTGCTGTTGTTGTTTATCTAGCCTTTCTTTTCATAAAAAAAGAAAACTACCACTGTGTTTGTTCTTGTGTGTGTACATGTCTGTATATGTTACTAGAAATTGAACCTAGAGCTCCCTGTCATGGAAATATGTCCACTATACTCTTAAATTTTTATTTTGAGACAGGGTCCTGCTAGGTGGCCCAAACTAACCTCAAACTTGGAATCCTTCTGCCTCAGCCTCTATAATAAGTGGGATTACAGATATGCACCATGGTGCCTGGAAAAGTTATCTTTAAAATAAATTTAGATTCTTTTGAACTAGAAAAAGTGATTGAGTGTATAATTTTAAGTTAAGACAAAAATCTAACAATGCTAATGTTCACTGATGATGAACATATGAATATATTTTAGATTTGGTCTGTTTTACTTTGCCATTTTTTCCATATTGAGTTATGCTTTGTACAATGTAAATTCTGATTATTCAAGCTGATATTTCAGTGAGGGGAAAAGAAGTATTCGTAAAACTGAAACTATAACAGTATGTCATTATATCACTAAATTTGCAAACCATTCATGCTTATCTTTGTTCCATTACATAAAACAATTTTTTGTAACCTACAATTTTCTCAAAAACTTATTTTTAAAGCTGTTGATATTTAATTCTAATTTGGGCCATTTGATCATTAATCAAAATATATTAACATAGTCTAGTTAGTTTATATTTTTGTTTCAAGTCACGTAAATAGGAATATGACCTAAAAAAGTGGACACTATTCAGTGGATACAGAATACAAGGAATGGTAAAAAAAAAAAAAACAAAAAAAACAAAAAAACAACTAGTCTCAGAAAGCAGAGCAGGAGTCCTGGAGTCCCAGCCTCTGGATTGGATGAGCTCCCACTGATTCTTATGCAGATGTAACAAACCTCAGGAATCTACTGAGATGGAATCTACAGGAGATGGAGTCTGATCCTTTTGGGTTATGTGACCCACTTACTTATCCAGGGAGGCCTACAGTTTGTATGTGATGGGGTACACAAGGAGGGTAAGTCCCCAAGAGAAAATACTTGGTGGTATTACCAAAAAGAGGAATAGAAAGTGGGTACACAAAATCAACAGATGTCCTCCATTGTTACACCCAGCTGGTTTGCTGCTAGACTGTACCCTGATTTTGACAATTTTCCTCTTAAAAATTTTATCTCTTTCAACATCAAGGAAACTGAAAACAACAAAGAACTGCAAGGAAATAGCTTTACAGTGTGCATGAACATTCATGACTTTATACAGTTGTACTTTGATCTATGCAATATATCAATTTAAGTAAATTTTCTATTTAAATAAAAAAAGTATCAACTATATTTTATTTATATAATTGCTTTCTTAAGGAAATAGTATTCTCTGATTCAATTTTGTATTGCATTTTTATGTTGAAGTTTTAATTTTTTGTTTTATGTATGTATGTTTTAAACCTATGGATGGTACCAGTTTGGTTTGTTGCTTATCAGGGAAAAGTCAGTATGTTATTTTAAAAAACGTACACTGATCTATGAAGTGAGCATCAAATTTATAAACTTTGATGAATTGCTGGTGCACAATATTGTCCATAAAGCTTTGACCTGTTCTTTAAAATCACTTCGAGTTGGTGAACCTAAGGAATCCCATTGTGAGCATAAGCAGGCTTCTCTCTTGATTCCCACAGAACCTTTACTACCCCTTCCCTTCCACCCTAGACATCTCCCTGGCCCTGCTGCATTCCGTGACTGATGACGATATTAGAGACTCACACGCTGTCTGGATCATCCTGCCTCATCCTGAGACAGTACTTGCTCTTCCTTTTCCTAAACTGTTGCTTTTCTTAATCCTGCTTCCAAAGAAGCTATGAAATATTCCTACGGAGAATCACAATATCAGAGAATACTAACTCTCAGTTCAGCTCCGGCTCCTTCACTGTTTGGCAGTTGTTTCACTGGTCCCAGGACCCCATCCTCCACCTCTCCCTACACCAGTTTCCAGCTTTAAACCATCCTTGAAGCTTTTACCTCACACTTTTTTCTTTTATTCTTAGGCATTTGCCTCCTATTTTGGAAGAGAAAATAGAGGCCACCAGGCAGGAACTCCTGGACCTCCTCTGCCTTTCTCACTTCTTCTCTTGAAGGTGTTTCTAACTGTGCCCTTTGGCATCTCGGGAACATCTTCTCTTCCTACCCCTGTTCACTTCTCTCAGGACATTGTCCTGTCTGCGGCACATTTGTACTTGTCGAACTTCCAAGTTTCTAGTCTTTAAAAACAGACATCCATGAAACAAGGTCACATGCCCTTCTCCTTTTCCCTCCTCATTAAGCTTGTAGAAAACTTGCTTTTACTTGAACTTCCATTTCTGCTTAAGTATAGTTCTGGTTCAATTTCTGGCCTTTCTCACCTTCTGGAATCGTTTTTTGTTTGTTTGTTTTGTTTTTTTAATTGTCCCTGACAATCTCAGAGCATTCCATTCACTCCTCATACTTTGGGACCCTTTTCATAATATTCAAGACTTTTGATGCCAGGCCTTTCACCTTTCTTTTTTCTCTGCCTTTTCTTGGCTTTTCTCATCTTCTGTCCGAAACATTTTATGTTCAACCCATCAGAGGTGCTAAACTCTGGCTGTACTATATCACTACTTAGGGTGATTATTTTAAAAAATAAAAGCCTCAACTCAATTAAACCAGAAGTCCAAGGAGGCTGGGCCAGTTTCCACTCAGCTCCCTGAGGATGACAGTGATAGCTTGCAACTACTGCTTTAGGTGGTTGCCCCTCAGAACGTTCCTGCTTGCTGTGGCATCATCGCCTTCTCAGGTGGAGATTCTCGGGTCCCTGCATTGCCTGGTCTTGTTGTGCACTCCAAGGTCAGCTAGAAACAGCTGCGTAGATGTCCTGCAGGCACCATTAATTCAGGATTTTCAAAGACAGCAAATTCTCTCCCATTCCCTCAATATTTTCCCTGTGTCCTTTGTCTTACTAGGGATGTTTGTCTACTCTTAATATCCCTTCCTTATCCTTCACCCTCACTCCATCACTCTGATAGTTCTCAAATCCTTTAAAATGAACCTTCTCTCAACTTGCACGTCCTCTCATTCCACCACTACTGCTTTGACCCATGCTGTGAGTGGTTGTCTCGTGAATCTTTAGGCTGCCAGGCAGTAGCTGTCTGAACTCACAACTTCATGCTTTTCACTTTTCTCCTTTAAAAATATCTGCAGAACCTGTTCAGTCAGGACATAACAGAAATTCACTGTCGGGTGTGCAGAACTCTCATCCCAAGTCAGTTCTCCTCTATTCCTGCCGTACCTGAGCCTTCATTTTCTTAGTGTTTTCCTAAAGCCTTGGAATTCTTGCTTTCTTCTCACTTTTTTTTCCAAGTAATTAATTACCACTCTTTCTTTGAAAGTCCGGTAAAAATGCCTTCTTTCAAAGTGGTCAAAATGTTTCCACAATGTAATTCTCTCCAATTCAAGGGGTCTTAAACTGTGATGTATAGGTAGAGTTCAGGAGGCCTATGATCCTGAATGGATGAAAAAAGTATTCTCTTTTTCACATCTAATAAAAACAATATTTTCTTGTGTGATGAATGTATACAACAAACCCCAGTAGTATTGTTACCCACAGAAATTGTACATGCTTTCATGTGTCATCAAAGCTGGCAAAAGTATCTAGAAATTTTATCTAGGCTCATAACTACTTAAATTTTTAGTACTTCTTAAACCTTCCACTGTATATTTTTCTCTAATAAATTAAGAAGAAAGCAAACTTACTAATAGTTCACAAATGTTGTTTTTAAATATTTTGAATGCCAAATCTCAATGTAATTGATTTCCTTTCTAATCTCTTTTACATGTTTGTACAGCTATATTTTATTCTGAGATTAGATTTAGATTTTACTAAATTGCCAAAGGTGATGGGAAGAAAAAAACAAAAAAAAACAAAGGTGGAATCCCGGAAAATGGCACTTACTTTCTTGTATCCCAGTTTTCAAATCATTTTTCTCATTCTCTGTAGGCAGAGACAATTTTCATTCCCTTTTAAATTCATATGACTAATATAGTTTATAGAACATAGTAGGTACTAAAAAGTTGACTCCCTAAATAATAGAATGAAAGATTGAAAAATTACCTGTTAAGCAAATATCCAAAACAGAGCACATTTCTCAAAGTATGATCAGAAATACTTTGAGGGACAATCGCCAAGATGCTTGTCAGCTGCATGTCCCTGGACCCTGTCCCGGGGATTTTGAATCCAGATTTCCAGGAATGTAGCTCTGGATCTTTAGTCATAAATGCTTACTAAAGTTTGAGAGAACCTGTGCAGTGGAATACTGCACATTGGCTTTTAAATAAATAAATGAACGAATATAAGCATGCCTTTTAACAAATAATTTCAACTGCCTAGACTTTCTCCTCTACAAAATGATTCTTTAAGTGCTGCACCATGATATTCTCAATATTGTAAGGGTTTTGCAGTCTGTCTGTTCCACAGAAGGATGTAAGGCAAGACTAACTCCTTCAAAATGAAGAGTTCTCTGGGGTACAGGGTCCCTGCTTCTTGTTGACCGACTCCAAACAATGTACCAAACCATTTTGATCCACTTGGCTTATGAAATCATCAGCTGATGTTTTCCAGACATCAGTTTTCTTTTGTTCACCTCCCCTGTCAGACCTAGGCAGTTTTAATGCTTTTCAGAGATGGGCTGGGAAAGGATGAAGTAGTGGTTTTGCAAAGCTAACGTGTCATCTTGTTATGACCCAATGGCCATGAGGCCTCTGGGGATGATATCCATCAGATATGATGAATGGTCTCAAACAGACAACCAAATCAACAAACCAAACAATTGGAACAAAGAAAGGCCAATCAGCCATTTATTTTTGCTGTTGTTTTAAAGTTTGATTTGGTTTATACACTGTAAATAGTGTCCATACTTTTTGACTTTTTTCTTAATTTTTGTACCTTCAGAGTGGAAGGTACTCTGCCATTCAGACATAACTTTGTGGGAAATATTATATCACACAAATATTTTAAGCATTTGTGAAAGAAAAATTTAAGCACCCTTTCAGCCAACCAAAAGAAACAAATAATAATGTAAAATATTTTCATTTGTTAGGAAAGGTTGATATATAAAAATTCCTATTTTTCTATAAAAATATGCCTGTTTAAACTTTGCAAAAATATACTCTTTCTTACAAGTCATTTTGTGATGCGTCTGGATGCAAACAACCCACATTAGCTTAATTTCTTTATTTATGTGGAAGAGGATTTGGTTGATATTATGAAGTCCACTGATAGATTGAAAGTAATTTAAATACAGATACTATGTCTTGGGCATTTTTTGAATCCTGTATAGAATGCTGTAATGTTTTTTATACAGTAGAAATTTAGTAATTTTTATTTGAATGCAATTGATTGCTGTTCTGAAACAATAATGATAGCTGCTAAATATTAAGTACATAGCTAAAAATAGTAAATTAATGGATGACTCACAGTTTTAAGTACTTTACAGTTCTACATATTTAATAATAAGTCTGTGATAGAGTTGTTTATTACTCCCCTTCAAAAGAGATCGGTCAAGAGAAGCTAGATATTTTGGTCAAGGTCACACCACTAGTAAGTGTTCAGTCAAGATCTGAACCCTGGCAGGCTGTCTCCAAAGCCAGTGTTCTTATTTTCAACACTACATGACTTATTCTTTAACAGAAAATTACAATGATTCATTTTTAACTGAAGAATAGATTCCTTCTGAAGTTAATGTTGAAAGCCCATTCTACTACATTGTCCTGGGCTTCTCACTATTAAAAGGTTCTTTGGCGCTTATTTGAAACAGATGCAAACACTTAAAAAATCTATTTGCATTGTGTTTCCCTGTGATTTGCTGGACTATGTCAGGTTGCCTCCAGGAGACTCATTTCTAAGTGACTGACTTCATTCATCTTGCTGCTCCTTTGCAAACCTGCAACTTCATAGGTCTGCTAAAGCTGGTTGGTCAGAGGTTTATTAGCATCTCTTGCCAACATTCTGTCTCTGTCTGTTGTGAAAGATTTAGGGCAGTTATGAAAAGAAACTGGGTGGGTTTTTCAAAGCACAATTTCTTTAACCAAACCTGCTGGCAAGACATGATGACGGGCTAATGGTCGTGCAAAGTTATTTTCACATACTTCCAACTCTAGGAATTATTTATTGGGAATTACTTAAAAGCCTTTGCCTTTCAGATGTGCTGCTTTTCTTCTAAATTGTTGTTCTTCAGTAAACTTAAGATTAAGTTGACCTTCCTTTTTCACTATTTTGATTTTTAACTCTTTATTTTTATGGCTTGCGTAACTCCTGTGATTACTGAACTGTTGTATCTTATAATTTTACTTGCAAAATAACAAGGGCAGGAAAAGGTCACCATGAGCCCACTACATGGGCACGTCTGTCTCTCCTCCCGAAAGATGCTTTATTTCTCTCTGTTGTAATAGGAATGGTTTGGCATGAGTGTTTTGGTTAATCACTGTTTCTGATTAATAAAAATAAGACTTATCATGGGGCTTTGGAGAATCAAAAAATAATGAAAATACACTTTTCACCAATCAAAACATAATAGAATCTGTTTTTTGATGATTCAGAATGTCCTTCAGAATCTGGCTTCATGTGATGGTTATCTCCATTTTCATCGGTTAAAATTATATTTGGGAAATGTTTGAGGAAACAATTAAAGAAGATATGTTTGGATTATACTTAGATTTACTGAAATTATGTTTCTGAGTCATTTGAGCTAAGAATAGGGTGCGTTCTCTCACACAGTGAAGCCTGAGGCTATTCCATCCCAGAGCTCCAAAATTGTAGAAGAAAGCTAGAGAAAAACTTCTTCCTATAATGAAATCCTTCTGGTACTTTGGCATCTATATCCTTTAAATGGTAATTATATCCTCTTATTTTATCGTATCCTTTGTGTATCTTTATCATCGTACATTGCCTTGATATCTTCTGGTCATGTACTCCTCAATTTTTACTCTCTGTGTTTCGTCCCTTCTCACCTGTTTGTGATGGCAAATCTTCAGCATCCCAAGATGATTTGTTAATTTCTGAAATACAAATTATAATTTTTTTAAAATTTAGATGCTCTTAAAAGAGTTTAAAGTGCTGTTGCTTCTTTATAGAGCTTAATTTTCAACATCACATCTAAATAATGTCAAGTGGCTTTGAAGTTCCTGTGATAGTCACCCAGTTTGGGTTTTACATTGATGAGTGTCTATTGGAGGGTTTTGTTGTTGTTATTGTTTGTCTCTGGTTTATTGATATGGCATGGAGTAAAATTTCATTTCTAAGGATGCTTATGACCCTGTTAAAGAGCAGTCCAAAATTTGTATAGCTTGTTTTGATTTTAACCAAAGTTACAGCTGCCTAGCTGTAAAGCAGTCAGTTTCTCTTATTATGACTAGTTCTTCAACTTGTACTGTTTTAAATTGCCTGCAATTAGCATATTTCAACCTTATTTTTAGGTTTAAATTGCAGTGTGAGAGTGTACTCTCCTCTTAGCTAATTAGTGCTATCAAGGAACAGTAGGTTACCTCATTAGTACCATGTGCATTTAATTAAAGAAGAGAAAATTGGAGTTAACCTCATAGTTAATATTTTCACAGAGTGCTACAATGCCAACACCTTCAATTGGAGTCACACCCCTGTGTATCTAATTATGCACTGGTGCCAAATAAGGTTAGCAAGGGTACTACAAGGCTGTTGACAAAATAATTTAGATGAAAACGTGTTTGTTGGATTCTGACAGTAAAATATAACTTGAACATTTCCCCCCAGTCCTCATCTGCCAGCATCAGGTGACATACTTCTTCACAAGAAAGAGAAGGAAAGGGATATGTTGGAAGCCATTTTTCCTGTCTGAATTAATGTTGCTCTTATCTTGAAGAAAACGGAATACAGTCATGTAAAGCATATACAATCCGTTTCTTAAACAGAGCCCCAGAACTTCAGAGATGTATTTGAAAAGAATTATTTATAAGATGTAATATTTACATGCATCAAACCACTACAAATACCCCCTGACACCCGTATCATGTCCCCCCTCCTTTTCTTCTTTCCTGGTATGGTTATAATTTCCCTTGTGTATCTTGTGAATGGGGATCATCCTTTCATATCATACATGAAGTCGAAGGATGTGTTGTCACATGGTCTATTCAAATGCAGTGTAATCCTTTTGCCCTTCAGACAAAATCTTTGAAATGTCTAATGCTACTAAGGTAAAAAATGACATTCCATGTCATTTATCAATAAATAATCACTTTGCTTTTACAGATAAAATTGCAAACTATACATTTGAGTATGTAGAGTAGTTTTCAATGCAAATGGCAAAATTCAACAGGTTTTTAACAGATACATGGAGTACATCTCAATAATCTCAGGTATATTTTAATGGTAATAATTTTGATATAGTAATATATAGCCAAGATAGTTTAATCACAGAAATAATTATGATTTTTTTCACATTTAATGGTAAGGAAGGATTTGCATTCATTGGTAGTGGTTATAATTGACTAAAAGTCAGAGGTTAGCTTTTTCAAAATTAAACGGAGATAATTGAATTTAAAAACAAACAGCATCCCATACTCTAAAATCACAGTGCCATTTAAATCTATAGCAGTGTTTGTGAGTATTGGTCATTATTTTAATGTAGAAGTAGATACCGAGTAAGACAGCATCATGACAGATAATCAGTTAATGTTTTTGGTCATTGGTTAATTCATTACAATTCAAATATTCAACCTCACATCTGCCAAATGATTTCTATTTTTAAAATATGTGCTAGTATTAGTGGTGAGGCAAAGGTGGAATAGTCTTTTCTATGTTGATCTACCCCAATAATAACTCCCAAAAAATTATTTTTAAAAATGGTAATGTACATTATTAGCATAAGCCTTAAGACTGAGAAAAAAAGAAGCCAACTCCTGATTCTCTTTGTTTAATCTAGGAATTGCTTCCAGAAACAAAATTTTGTGTCTGTGGCCACTCTTCTGGTGATGGGCATCCTCACAACACATTTGCAGTAAGTTACATTGGGCAACTAGAAATTCAGGTACTAAACACCAGGCCATGGACTCAATTCCACTAAACAGATAATCTGTGATTTTCTATAATCAATCCCTTCCATTGGTGCAGATAATCAAGAGATGGCTAATGTTAAGATACAGATATAATTAGTTGGTTTTCTGTTACTTTTTGTATTCTCACTCCAATTATGTTTCATCAGATATACAGTTCACAGTTTCTGTGAGTTGATGACATTAGAGTTCATCTTAATTATATAAAGTCTGTAATCTGATACACTTTTCTTGAACTTTTAGGAGTAACTTGATGAGAGTACTGATATGCAGAAAATGAATGAATACAGATTATGATTGATCCAATACATGATTTAGGACAGAGTTGTTCCAAGTTCTGCAAGTTGCATATAAATATGCCAAAGCTGGTGTGTGCTTGTGTGTTTAAGTGTTTGTATTATGCCACTAGAGTGAAACTTGTCTCTTTGAACTATAATATTCAATTAAAATTGCTTTTGTGAACCAACTTACCTATCAGTTAGCCTTGGAAATGAACAATAATCCTGATGTGTCTATTCAAGAATCTTTAACTAGAACAACTTCATGCTTTTATTTAGCATGAATCCTATTTATATTCTGAAGAAATCTCTCAATATGTAAACTCATATATCTTTTTTTTCTTTTTAGAGAAAGAGAGAGAGAGAGAGAGAATTAATTTTCTTTTTCATCTTATTTTTGTTTTTCCTCCAGTTAGTTGTGCATATGGTGCTGGGGATCAAACCTAGGTCCTTGCATATGCTAGGCATGTTCTATACAGTTAAGACACCTCTCCAGTCACCATAATATCTTAATATATAGAATTTTTACTTGTTTCCATATGAGTTGATATGCTTATTTAGTCTCAATAGTGTAGAGTTCAGAATTGACTCTTTCAAAATTTATACATAATGTTTCTTAATTATAATTGATAGAACACAAAAAATAAGATTCATAAACAAATAATCATTGTTCTTCAATGAAAAATATCTAATCGCATACCATAGTTTTAAAAAAGATGTCTTTTCAAGAGAAGCAGTATTAGGGGGCTGGAGCCGTGGCTCGGTGGTTGTGGCGCTTGCCTGGCATGTGTGAATATGCGAGTTCAAACCCCAGCACCACGTACACAATGAAGTGTTAGAGGAACGAAAGTCACATGAAAAACTAAGTAAAAATCGCTTCTCTCTCTCTCTCTCTCACTCTCTCTCTTCCTTTAAAAAAGTAGTATTAAACTTTTAAACAATGTTATTATTTGTGGAATATAAAACTTTCTAAAATTATAAACAGTGAGTGTAAAGTATTGGTATTAAATTTTGTAAATGGAGGTTCTGTGATGGTCTGAAATCATCTGGTTTGGGGTCTTACTCATTTTAATCCTAAAGTGTTTGGCCCTCCTGAGCTTTCTTTGTAATAATATTTGTAAAACAATGGCAAAAATTTAAAAAATGATGATAAGTTTTTTTTAATTGATGTAACTAAATTTATGTGAAAGGCTGAAACAATCAGAATTTCTAAGTATTCTTTTGTTTAAAGGAAGATAAATTTAAGGCACTTCAAACATAATTATATACTTAATAAAGAAGATTAATCAAAAGTACACTTTAAAGACGGTACATGAAGGGCTGGAGCGGTGGCTCAGCAGCTTTGGCACTTGCCTCACATGTGCAGGGACACCGGTTCATAACGTACCCCAGCACCGTGTACACAACAAAGTGTCTGAGCAATGAAGGCCAAATGAAAAACAAGATAAAGCTCTTTCTGTCTTTCTCTCTCTCTCTCCCCCTCTCACTGTCCCTCTTAAAAAAAAAATGGGACAGTGTTCTTAATTGGTAAAAATTTTCCTAAAAGAATTCCAATGGCAAAATTGTTTTTACTAGATCCAAGTATGAACTGGCTTAATTACTAATAGTATTTATCCTTTATCTAAAACTACTTCTATCGTTTAAAAAATTGTTGAGAAAAGAAGTCTATGGCATTAAATCTTTATTTTCACTGACATATTTCAAAATAAAATGAGACATCGAGAAAGGAAGTGATTAGCCAGAGGCAATGCAACAACTCAAGGGCAGGGCTGCATTTATTGCCCCTGCCCTTGGTGACCCCCAGTCTTTTGGTCTATCCAAAGGTGGCCACATTGCTCCTGGCTGCCTTGAGTGCTCTGTTAAATAAAGTCTGAGGTTGTTCCATGTGCCTGTGATTGCCTTTGGTCACTCAGATGGAAAAGTGCTAGGTGGGCTCGTGACCCTTGCTGTAACCAGTGCTGGAGGAAGGAGTGCAGTGCAACGCACCAGGCACTCACGATCCCGATCCCTGCAGCCTGCAGAAGGCTGCTTCACATACGTCACCCAGTGACTTCTCAGCCTTACAGCTCAATGGAAATGTTACTTGGCTATTATTAAGTAGATGCTTATTTTCTTTTATTGATTGCATTAGTTATAAACTTTCTGCAAGCTAAAACAGCTATATAATGGGATTTAAAAATCAAGAAGCAAGCTAAAACAAACACTATCTATTATTCATAGTTGACAATTCCTATGTGATGGGCATGACTTTCTTTTAATATTCATTAAATTTTAAAAGTATCAATATCCTAGAGTGGTAGTCTACTAAGGCTAGACCACTATAGGGTTTATGTTGGGCTAAGAGGGAAAAAGTGTGGAAGGATAGAAGAGGGGCACCTGAAGCCAGCCAGAGTCCTTTATTATCGATGTGACTGACATTTGTACAAAATGATGAATTGCAATTCTATCACATTTTTAAGAGCCCTTATGTAAGGCCCATCAAAGGGTTAATTTATCATCACACACATCATTTCCATGGTTCTTCATCTTTCACAAAGAATGTGCCAACATTTTTAGGTATGTATTTCAGATTGGCAGATTAAATTAAGTTTAGCTCTCCCCTACCCCTACTTCACTTAAAAAAATATTAACAATCCTTTAAGTTTATTATGAAGTCTGAAATAAAATGCCATAAATTGTAAGGGGGGAAAGTCACAATACCAAATATAGAATAAAGCCCAAGTTATCTTAATTAAGTAACTACTACATACTTGAAATTAAACAGACGTCAACAGCTCTGCATCAATGCATAATCTGTCATGTATTAATTTTATTCTATGACTAGCAAAACATGCAATACAAATATGTTGAATAGGAGCATTTTTCTGTCATTTTGCTTTTTTAGTAACCATTAGATATTAACCATCCTCTTAACACTGTGCCTTTCTAGTGTCACAGTGCTGAATAGTAGTGATATTTTATGTGCCCTCTAATACATTATGTTTCTTGTGCCTCATTACACTACGGGACAGTGATTGAACCCACTTAAATCTACCAGAAAGTTGTAATCTTAAATCCTTTCTACCTGTTGTACTGAAATATTTGGGATCCATGGGTTGTATTTTTAATATTCTAAGGGAAATAATATAGTATCCTTCTCATAATTTTTATTTCTTCAGGAAAAGCATTACTTTTTGACTTTAAAGGACAATGAGTGTGAAAATAAGAGAGCTCCATTGAGAGATTATTTTCCAATGCTTATTTTTCACATTCAGTCTTTCCAAATAATGTTCACTGCAAAGCTAATCTGAAAAAAAAACACTTCACTTTTCTTTCAAACTTTCATACTAGAATATGGTACATGCTGTTGCTTTTTGATAGGTATTTCTGGTATATCAAACATCTTTATGAATGGCTTACTATCAAAATCCTGAATATCATAGTCTTTGGTTTCCATACCACACCAGTAGCCCAAGTAAACTCATTACTCTGTAACTAGACCCTGTTGACACCTCATGTGCCTAAATAACTCCTTAACCATTTACCTGCATATAATCTAATTGTCATTCTTGCCCACAGTTTCTTACACCTAAATGAATCCTATTTTACATGATAGCCTGCCTGTTAGATTGGAGTGCTAAGGCAAACGCTGAATGTTTAGTTCTTGCCTTTTTGGTCTTATTTTT
>PVKS010033427.1:0-21721 GCA_004027875.1 Aplodontia rufa
TATTATATGTTCTAAATAAAGTATCTATCTATATATATCACTGTTATGTATTTATGTATTTATATTAAATATCCAAAATATAGAATATATACCTATTTATATTTATGTCATACATAAAATAAATTATATCTAATGTATCTATATTTTACATTGCAAATAATGTATGTAGTATTAGAAAATGCAGTATTAGAAAATCTAATGTAGTATTAGAAAATATTTTAAGAAAGAAAAATGTAAGAGAATGGTATTTTAAAATTATATACTTATTTTTGCCCATGTTCTTTTTTTTCTTTTTTCATGTATAGTCAAGTTATTCTCTGATGTAAGTTGTTTTGAGCATGGCTGTGGTTTTATATTAATTGTCCGCCAAAGGCCCACATGTTGAAGAACTGGTCCAAGTTGTGGTATTATCAAGTGGCTCCATTTTTAGGAGGTAGGAATTAGCAGGAGGAAATTAACTAATTGGGGAAAGGCCAGGTGGAGAGTATTGGGACTGGCCACTTTCTGTCTCTCTCTTCTGTTTCTTGGTCATTGTGAGGTAAATGGACCATTCACCATATGGTTCTGAACTATTTACTCTGCTGCCCCAGAGCTAAAGCAACAGATACTATGGATTAAAACTTCTGAAATCATGAGCCAAAAGAATATTTTTTCTTATTATGTTATTTTATCAGGTATTTTGTTGCAATGTTGAAAGCTAATACAAGTCTTAACAACTTTCTTTTGTATTCTCATGCAAGCAATAAGTTTAGTTTTTGTTTACCTTACTTACATGTTTTGTGTTCATTTTGAAACAATTTTAGCTGATATGAGCTTTATTTTTGATAGTTTTTTGTGTTGTTTTGCTTTGTTTTACCTTAGTATCTTGTACAAGTTGTGACAATATTATCTTATTCTTCATTGATTTTCATGAATAAATTGTTCATTTTACTTTAGATTTGTTGTATGTATGTCATGAGTCCTTTTTTCCTTACTGTTTTTATAAAGTCCTTTCTCTTCTGTGTTCAATCTTTTGACTTTGATATATGTTGGGTACAGATAAAATTTTAAATTTTTTCTGTGAAATCATTGAGCTTTGTCATGTATAGATTAATGTTAATGTTTTCATCAGAATTTGGGAGTTCTAAAATTATTGCTCTTTATTGATTTATCTTTGCTTCACTATCTTTTGTCTATTCAAATCTTTCACAAAGTTTCTATAAAATAGTATAAGTCTTTCTTTTATTTTCCAACTCCATTTTTCATTTGATGCTTTTTATAATTTATATTTCTTTACTAATATTGTCTCTTTCGTGAGCTACTGGCTCTATCTTTTCATTTACTTCCTTGATCACTTTGTTTCTTTTTGTTTTGTATTTTAGTTCAGAAAACATTTTATAGTAACTATCCTGAAGTCTTAGTTAACCTCACCATTTGTGTATCTTCAACTAAAATAGTTTGAATTGCTTGCTTTTAAAATCATAATTGTGAATCACAGTAGTTTCTCTTTGCATGTCATATGCATACAAATATACATATACATGTATATTTCTTTGAAATCTATATTATAGATACCATAATGTAGAAAATTTAGATAGTGATGTCTCAACAACTCTCCATTATTTTTATGATAGTATTTTTTATTGGTGAATTTTAAAATTTGCTTCACAGTTTGAATTAATTCATTCTCCAAAATCTATTATTCCTGTTTTCATCCTCTGATGTTGTTACTCAGATTTCCTTCACTTTTTTGTATATTTTAATCCTTAGTGACTTCAGTTCACTTTGGAATCAATAAAAGCCATGTATTAGTAAAAGATTATGCTTAGTCAACATAGATTTTTACCCATTCCATTGGGAATATGAAGGATTGGGAGGTTGTTATTAAAGTTTAAAGAGACCCTGTGTTGCCCCATTTCAGCCAGGGAGATTACCTTGTATTTTTCTTTTCCAACCACTCCAGAATGGACACAGCTATGGACATTCCCTGAGCCTTTGAGATTACAGGGTTAAATATAGCTTTAGTTGTAGGCCTGGCTTTCTAGAAGTAACTTCTGGGTCCCCATAGCTCATTTTGTTAAGTCAGTGTTTGTCTGAGGAGATAAAGAAGCCTCTGTACCAGTGAGGTTTCTGTCTTTTGTTGATGTGTCTATGTGACTAGTTGAATGATTTTAAGTCTGTTCATGTCCCATTTGGATTTCTCCTTACCACTAACTCATGGATGCCATACAACTTAGCATGTGTTCACCATTGTCCTAATCTCCATTGTGTCGGATATGATCTTTTAAGGTTGCTTCTTGGCTATCTTTCTCTCTCTCTAGTGCTCTGCTTTCCTTTCTGATTCTCTTGCTTTTTGTCTTGAATTATAGAATTATCAGTCTCTGTCAATCATTCTCCACCATTACTTACATCATATGCCCCAGGGCACGGAGTTTTCTACATTTTGGTTCCATATAAATTCAGTTCCTCCATTGGGTTGTGAAGACCTTCCTCATGATCTGCTTTATACCCTATGCACAATCCCTACACAACTACAACAGAAATGACATTGCAGGTTCATTTTTTCTCCACTCTACAAGAGGGCACTGGAGTTGGGAGCAGGGTGTTTCCTTATTGACTAGGTTCTGCTGTCATGGAATTTAAATTTACTGAGCAAACCAGTAAAGGATCACTTGTATTCCTGGTCTGGGTTGCTGTAAAGCTTCAGTCTGCACATGAGGGACAGATGGAAAAATGGGCACGCTGAAGTCCTGGGGTGGAATAAAGCTTCTGTGACAAAAGATGAGGAAGCCCAAGAAAAGATACCAGCCTATTTCTGCTTTCACAAAAACCACAACTCTAGAGTCAGATATGGAGAGGAAGCCAGGTCTTCCTAGACATGCCTGGGAGTTCAACACCCATATTAGTGATCTCATTATGCAGAACTAAGGGTAGGATACAGTGGGTGTGTAAGAATCTAGGTTGGAGATCAGATCCCAGGGACTCTTGCTGCTCTTGCTTTATTGATGTTGTTATAGTCTCATCCAGCTTCTGTTGTTGCTAATGAGAATTCAGTGAATAGTTGAATCACTGTTGCTCTCTATATAATTTGCAATATTTCCTTTGCTCCTTTTCAAGATCGTCTTTTTGTCTTCTGTTTCCAGCAATGCATGATGTATTTACTCCATTATAAAAGTTTTATTTTCTGCTTTAAATTCCATTTCAGATTTACTGAGACTCTAGAATATAAATATATTCTAGAGCACAGTGAGAACACTTGTTTTAATATTTTGTGTGAGCTCCATCATTTGAGACAACTCAGGTTTTTCCTATACTGATTTTCTTTGCTTCCATTAATTTTTTTTACTTATTTATGTGTTGTCATTCTGAATTAAACCCTCAATATAAAGTAACATATCATAGAGACTTTGCATTTTGTTTTGTTATTCTATAGATCATTACTATGTCTTTTACTGAAAAGAGTGCAAACTGGTAGCAGCTGATACCTAGACTGTATCTGGGCTGTCTGGCATCTGCTTCACATGCACACAGCAAAGGTGTCAGTTAGAGTTTCAAATAGCATATGCCCACAGAGATAGGATGTCCCTGTGTTGAGTTTTTCTTTTTTTACATGTCATCCCTTTCTCTTATGACTATAAGGGATTCAAACTCTCCTCTATTTTTACCAGACAATAAGACTATACATTTTTAAAATAAGTAAATTTTGGCTTTACACTAGACAATGCCTCATGCTTGACCCTGTCTCAAGCTGAACACTGTAAATGGAAATTTAACCTGTGCCTGTGTCTCCTTGTTAAAGTAGTTACCTGAGCTGGAGTAGTGGTTCAGGGGTCACAGTGCTTGGCTGTGTGAGGATATGGGTTTGAAACCCAGCAACACATACACAACAGAGTGTCAGAGCAATGAATGCCATATGATAGACTGAATAAAATTCATTCTCTCTTTCTTTCTAACTGTTCCTCTCTCTTTATAAAGAGAGAGAGAGAGAGAGAGGGTTGTTACCAATCTAGTACCTGCCATTCTGAATTTGTTTGGATATTTCCCAGGATACTATAATCATCATATGAGTGAGTTTGTCTGATTTGAGCTATTGCTGGAAATGGAACCACTTAAGTCCAGCTTTAAATATGTTTATGTATGTGTATTGGAGATAATTCATGCAATACCTTTTAGTATTACCATTACTTTTTTTTCCTTTTTTTCTATTCATTCAACATGTAGGAGGGTATACTTCCGACATTGTCATTACTTGTAACGTGAATAAAATCTACCACATTAACTATTCCTTCCTGCTTGTAACCTTTAAAAACAAATTTAAAGACTGGAATTTAAGTTAGGATATCATCGACTTGTATTGTGCAAAAAAGTCAAGTTTATGGAAAAAGACTATTTGCAGGTTCTAGAAATCAAAAGGAGTTTTCTTTCAGTTCTGTGCTAGAAGTCTAAAATACAGGCATTAATAGGACCATGTTCCCTCTGATTCTGGGTGGAATCATTTAGCCTGTTCCTAGCTACTGCTTTTGTTTTTGTTTTTTAAAGAGAGAGAGGGACAATGAGAGAGAGTATGAAAGAGAAAATCAATTTTATTTAGTTCTTCATGTGGCCTTCGTTGCTCGGTCACTTCATTGTGCACGTGGTGCTGGGGTTCGAACCTGCATCCTCCTGCATGCCAGGCAAGCGTGGTAATTGCTGAGCCGCTGCTGCAGTGCCCTTTTTCTAGCTTCTGATGGTGCCCATTGATCCCTGTTATCACTTGGATTCCAGCTATAACACTTGAATGTTTTTCTTTGTGGCAACATGCATTTCTCTCTATGTCTGTCTTCACATAGTATTTTCCACTTCTAAATACATCAGTCATATTGGATTATCATCCTACTTTAATATGACTTACATTGGCAATAACCCCATTTCCAATAAAGACACATTCATTGATACTGAACTATTTTTGTTTGGACGGACTCTCTTGAAAATATAAAGTTGCCTTTTTACAAACATGATACATGTAATACTTACAATTCAATTTTTCCTTCTGTGAGATTTGGCTAGCTGAATAGGTATAATAAAAAGGTTAAAATAGCTTTTACCCAAGCACGACCCTCATTTTAGCGTCCCCAACCACACCTCCAAATTAAGAACTTCTGTCATAGTCTAAATACAAATTGAAGATAATGAAATTTAGGTAAAGACAGGCTACGTGTCTAATCGAAGGTCAGAGTAATCATTAACAGAACTAGGATTCTCATTTAAGAATTTGAATTTAGCAAAGCTTAAATCGGAATCCAAAATGAAGTGATGAACTCAAGGTTTAATCTATATTTGTTTTGATATCCAACATTCAGGGAAATGGGATGCAATATCAGGAGCAATGTGGGCTGTGGCCCTCCATTAAAAATGTCCCCTTTGAGCTGGGAAGGAAATAAGATCATAAATACTTTATCATTCTCTTAATTCATGCATGAATTCAGTCATGTGCTGAATATATTTACAGTAAGACTAAACCAAATTTTAAAGTTTATGTAAGGATCTAGAAATAAAGAGAAATGGAATAAAATTCAGAAAATTCCATAAGAATGCCATCTCCTTACCTTTAGAAACACAACCAAGCATAGAAAAAGTCTATACTGCAACATTATCTTCTATAGACCCATTTCTTTTTGGGATCCATTTATTCATTTGAAAACGACTAGAAGAGATAAGGACTGTTAGGTGAACTTGCCCATCTGTACAGATTTATGAACTAATACTTTGTCATTGGTTTTTGACAGTTTTACATCCACCAACTCCTTTCTTGTTACAAAGTTTCTTGAATCTCTAATCAGATAGTGCTCTAATTCTTGTTATTCTCAATATTTAACAACTTATAAAGGTCAAATTGTATATTTTATGTTAGGTGATAATTTCCTGCTTTAGGTCTTGTCACTTTAAGAAGCAAAGATTCCTATCCCCAAACCAGACCAAGAAATTTAAAAGACTCACAGAGCAACACAAGACCTGTCAGAAGACATTTTCCACCTGACTACATTTCTGAAGCCTTGTTATTTCTTGTTTAGAGTCTGGCGTATGGCTTTTTCTCAGCATGTCATATTTTGGATCTCCTCTCCCAGGTTTACACAACGCTCTTTGGTCTTGATTGATGGCTTGGGTTGGCTTTGGGGAGTAACTTCTCTCTTGAATCTTGCCCAGTCCCTGTCGCATAAACTGCTCTTCTAATTGTTGACCAGGACTTGCCACTACAGTGTCCTTTTTGGAGGGCATTCCAAGAGGTACCTTTTGCTCAACCAGCTGCTCTGTTGCCCTTTGCTTCCCTCCTCTGGCAATGTCTAGCCATTGCAGTTGGCTTCTTATATTCTCTTTGAGTTCATAAGTATTCATTTAAGATTCTGACTTAGTTTATTAATTTATTCATTCTTTTATTGAAGAAATTTTGAATGAGTACCAAGCATTTACCAGACCTACATACTGAAAACATAAGTGTTGTAAAATCATATTCTTTCTTGGCCCTTATTGATCTTGTAGTAAATGTGGTGAGGAAAATAGACATTAATCAAATAATGGCTTATTTATAATTGACATTCCCTCAGGATCGCTGTTATCTGTATTTCCTTAAGTGTCAAGATATGGCTATCCAGAAAATCTTTGGGGTCTCATTATGATGATTGCCTTTTAAAAAGTTATCTTACTTGTTCATTTATTTGCTATTTATCAAACTACCATTACCTGTCCCAAAACACAGGTGATACAATATGAATACAAACGATATCTCGCATCAAATTCAGCATAAAGTTTAGCAGAAATACAGATATTGATTAATTATTAAAATACATTTGAGAAAATATAGAGTAAGTTAGGAATATAGGAAAAAGAACATTTGAAGCATGTAAAATATTTACTTTCAAATATATACTTTCCATATAATGGGAAAATTATGCAAAGTTTTCCTTGAGTTTTTGCATATGCTAATAATCCTCCTTGACTTTGCATATTTGTATGTGTATGTTTTTTATGGAAGGGATTATATACTGCCTAATGCATATAATTACAGTATAATATGTTGAAATAAGAAAACTACATATAATTAAATTTTCATGTCATAAAAATTTACTATTATAATATCCTTTAGTCTACTGAGTTGAAAACATTGGTAATTTCCTTTAAAAAGTATTAACTAGTTAACAGTATTATAGGCCATAGCATAGATACTTTTAGAGGAATACAATTCATTTAAAAAAGGTATATAGAAATACATGTTCAGTTTTTAGAGAAAAGGATGATTTGCTTAATCGGAAAGGAATTTGCTTAAAACTAAATGTCTAAAAAGTAGCAGAGCTGACCTTTCAATTTATAGCTTCTGCTCCAGGGTCCTTTTTATCCTACCATATGAGGAAATGGTGATGATGGTGGTACCCTTTAATGTACCAGCATGGTTACAGCCATAAAGAAATCTTTAGATCACTTTTTAAGTTATGTAATATTCTAATAACATAATACCTCCCTTTTCCCCATCTCACTCTAACTTCACAGAGCTTAAACACTTAGCCTATCCTTAATCTGTGGGAGTTGCTCTGCTGCATAACCCAGGTGTACCTGCAATGGAGGATTAGTTATTTTTGCTGGTGGGACTACTGGTGGCAAAAATCTTCCAATATCCTCCAGTGACTGTCTCAGAAAATACTTTGCTAGTGGCTGAAGACAAACACCTCTTCAACGTTATATTCCTTCCCGGGGAAAGCCTGATCAATTCCAAACACTGAATCCACTCTGAAGGAGCAGTCTTCTCCATGACATCAAAAGTTTGGCAATGCCACCATCGGACCTTTATGGAAGGGTCTGCTCAGCTTGATTTCTTTTGTCTTCTTAGGTGTTATTTTTTTTTTAATTTTTCCCAAGGGAGGGCCTTCCTTAGTAAACAACTCATATGCTTAACTCCAGCTTAAATGAGTCATCCTTTTGGGTTATTAAACCTATGGCATAGGGGATATGGTTGCAGAAATAGATCCCAAACCAGAAGGTGGTGTTGTATCTTTGTTAGCCATGTGGCAATTAAGATCTCATTCCTGCTGATGATCCAGTTAGTAGATTTTTTTTAAAGTGAGCGAAAGAAAGAGAGAATCAATTTTATTTAGTTTTTTCATGTGATGTACCTTGTTCTGACACTTGGTTGTGTATGTGGTGCTGGGGTTCGAACCTGAGAACTCAGGAGGAAAGCTGCTCAGCTCATTGCATCTCTGAAGATGAAAGAGCAAGAGAAAAAACAAAGTCCGATACCATGTCCCCAGTAACCTACTTGCTCCAGTGATACCGTACCTGCTTATAATTTTTATCCAGTAATGATATTTGGAGAAACAAAGCATTTTCATTTGTCACCTATTAGGCTTGACAAATGGTGGGCTAAGAATAAATGCAGGTTTATCCAAGGTCTAGGTCACAGTGGGATCAGTGGAACAGTTGTGATTTCTCTGGTCCCTGAGAGGTGACATACTCTTGGCATTTGGCAAGATCACCATATTATGACCTTGTTATGTTGAGCATGATATATTATGATAGAGAAGAATCAGTGAAGCTCTAAAAATTGCCCAGTGCAGACTTTTTCTAAAATTCAAAACAACATTTTATGCTCATGGTAAATGGTTGAAAGTCTGTCTACTCTTAAAGAATTAAAAAAGTCAAAGACGGTTGTCACTATATCCCCATTCTTTTCACTAATGTGACACCTGAAAACTATATAGTCTCTGGAGAATGGAAGTGGACTTTATAACATCAGTCAATCAGTAGTTCCTACTGTAGTAGCATGTCAAATATGTTATCTTTGCTAGAGAATATCTACATAATAAATGAGATATGGTCAGTGATTTTATAAGTACATTCTTTTCTATCTTGAACTAAAAAGTAACTCAGAAACAGTAATTCATAGAAAGTAAAACAAAAATTTTGTCTCAGAATTACATGAACTCTCTAGCATTTTGTCATTCTCAATTCAAAAAAAATAGGAGTCTTTTCAACATCTCATTGTCTGTTACACTGATCCACTGTATTATATTACAAAACATCAGGAAACACAGAGTGACTAACCTGTGAAAACACTTGGTTAAGTCCTTTGCCTCAGAGGCTGGGAGATAAATTCTATAGATTTCTAGATTATTGCCACATTTATTTAATTTTTTAAAGCATCTTATGATCAAAAGTGTACTGGGAAATTTCATACAATAAAGACAAAATATTAATTTTGTACTTCTTAGCATGGAAAATAAAGTGAATCATTTGGTTAGTCCCTTTAAGTTCTAGAAGAGATGTATTTCAATTCTGGAACTAGTACTCTAAAAATATACTGCAGGAGAGTTCTCTGGCTGATTTCGACTCACCCAGTTATCTCCATTTCTTATTTGTAGTTCCCAAGAATAACCATAAAATGTTATTTGAATGAAATAACCAGAGATAAGGAAGGTGAGCCAGAAGCTTCTGGAATCTCCTGTGCTTCCTGTAATTATAAGGACCACGATGCTTTAAGTCCTGCATGTCATGGGTTCCCCAGATAATGAAAGCCAGAGCAGACTGAATCCAGGACCCCTCAAGTGCATTGTAAGTCAGGGCCATCTGCCCTGGGTAGGTTTCCTGTTCCCTATGAATGCTAGACTTGCTTTACTTCGCTGCCTATCTGTGAGTAGTAAGGCTGCTTCTCATCACTAGCGTGAGTGCTTTATCTTGCTGGACTTGCGCAAGCAGGAAAATGTGTGTACAAAGGCACAGTGACTGAATTGGTGAACAGTACACAGTGAACCTGTTTTGCACACACCAAGTGATGTGAAATGCTACCAGCTTTGATTTCATTCCTGAACAGGAAAGGACTCTGAATTACATCACACCATGGTCACAGAAATCTGATAACTTGAATCTTAAGATCCAGAGTTTCTTTAGTATGAAAGGTATCAATGGTTGGAAAATGATGCTTGTCTTAGTTTAGACAGTATAATTTAAAAAATGAACTGAGGGCCTTAAGCTATAAGCATTTATTTCATAAAGCTTCAAGAAACTGAAAATCAAAGCCTAAGATTTCAGCAGTATCTGGTGTCCACCTCCTGGCTAGACAGACATCCTCTTGCCATATCTTACTATATGGCACAGAGTGGACAGGGGTGAAGCAAGTGTCTCCTGTCTCTTATAAGGGCACTGATTCCATCATTAGTTTATCACCCTCATGGTCTGATTACCTCAAAATGCCACCTATACAAATACTCTTTTATTGGAGGTTAGGACTTTGAACATTTAATTTTTAAGGGGAAAATACATGTTGCCTGTATCTGACATTTATAGAAATTCTGACAAACCACGATCCTAGAATATGGCATAGACCACCAGTTTCTGGAAAAATCTATGCAGTCTTCAGCAGAGCATCAAATGCTTTAAGACCATTTCCTAGAGTTCCAGAGGCCATAGTCAGCCATGGACCTACAATTACCATGGCAAACTGAGTTACCTCAGATCTGTACGGATAAGTTCCCTAAGCAAGAATTCAGCATTAGAAGGAAGCAGTATGTCCTGCATCAAGGCGGCACAAAATCAAAGAGCAAGAGCAAGCTATACAAGCAAAATCCTGTGTTGAATTCAGGGGCAATCCTGAATATTTATTCTACCTTCTATACCCAACCTCAAAGTCTGTATCAAAGTGAACTTAACCGGCATTAGAAGCATTTCTTTGCTCAATTTAAGTTTTACTTTTTTCTTTTCCAATTTTTCTGGACTTTTCCAGATTTGATTAGGCTAAGCAGAGATATAATGATTTCACCAACTGATATTTTCTAGCATGCAGTTATCTCTTCCTTCAGCATATGGCATATCTAGCTGCACAAACTCTTTTTTGACTACCGTATCCAGTCTATAGTTTCCTTTATTTTTAGATGTTTCTCTGATCCTACATTTCTAATTTTAAAAAAAATATGAAATGTGATTCATGTAAAAATATGTGTATTTGTTTATATGAAAATAAGGAATTGTAAGTAAAAAACATACATTTAGCATAAGAATTTCATAGATGTTTTTACCCCCATGGTTTCTGTATTTTTAAATTTGTTTCTATGGTTTAAATGATCATAATAATACAATTCTAGACAGTAACACATTCAAAATGACTCAGATAATTTATTTACATGGAAATTACTCATTTAGTACTTTTCTAAAAAGATTTGAATTTTATATAATCATACTTAAGACAAATGATTTATATTCATTATTTCAAAATTTGTGTAATTTTAGATATATACTTCCAAACAGTATGGCATGATAATTATTCTTTGTCTAATGTGTGTTAAGCATATTTCCTCTCATGTGAAGGAGAGAGACAGAATCTGTGCCTTTGTGTGTATGTATTATTCAGAAGAGTAATTTTTCAGATTTTGTGTGAGTATAGATAAGTCAAAGATATTAACTTTGTATTTAATTTGGTTCTTAATAAAAACAAAAATTGAAAGAATAGTAAAATAAGGCCTTGTTACTCACTAACTAGATTCATATTTTGTTGATATTTTGCTACTATTTATATACAGGGAGTCCTCAGTTTGCATGATCACATGATAACTGAAAGTTGATTTCACAGACTACTGGGAGTTAAAAAACATGGATGCTTCTCTCCTGTGTTTCAGCTACGGTGATACAGTGTAAAATGAACCTGCACACTTCTGTGTTTTTGTACACAAATAAAAAGAAGCGTTGGCATTATGAACCTTCACCTGTAAATATTTCACATCTCCAATAGTATATCTTCTAAGGTAACTACTGGGTACATAGTCATAGCTCCTATACTCTTCTAAAATATAACACAATAATTTCGTATAATATTGGATTTGTAATATAATTCTTTCAATAGCTATCTCTTTTTTATTTTGTTTTTATTTGCTTTCCTTTTTGTTGTTGTTCAAAATCCATCTACAGTTCACATATTTATTTGGTTATAATTCTATTTTTGTCACTAAGTTTACATTTTATTTATTTACTTTCGTATGCTTTTCAGCATTATGACTAAAAAACCTGACAAGAGCATTTTTAAGGAGGAAAAATTTGTTTAGGGGGCTCATGATTTCAGCGGTCTCAGTCCATACAAGGCTGGCTCCATTCTTCAGGAATCAAGATGAAGCAGAACATCATGGTGGAAGAGTGTGGTGGAGGAAAATGGTCCAGGACACCAAAAAGCTGAGAGAATCAACTCATCAGATACAAAATATATACCCCCAGATCACAGCCCTGATGACCCACCTGCTCCAGTGATACCCTACCTGCCTGCAGTTACCACCCACTTAGTTTCTTAATTTCTGTGAGCAGCCTGATGCACTGATTGGGTTAAGGCTTTCATAATGCACCTCTAAGCCTTCTTGCATTGTCTTACACATGCTTTTTGGGGACACCTCACATCCAAACCATAACACCTTCCCTTGAGCTTCCAGGCCAGGGACATCTGATGATCTAAACTCTGAGCTGTGTCTCTCAATAATTTCTGGTCTTTAAAACAGTTGTAGCATTAGAAACACGAGTGCATGAAAACTTCTCCCCCTTCTGATATTTCTGAAGCTCTGAGTTCCCCTCTGCTCCTCCAGTGAAGCCATCCATCTTTCTCCTTTGATGCATATGAACATTTTTTGACAGCAACATTCACAAAACCCCAATATTGAGTAAGAACTGAAATTATTTTTTCTTATTTTTCCCTAGCAAATGAGAATTCAAGTATTATTGAAGATTTTTGTCCCAAAGGTACAGATCACATAAGCATTTTTTTCTTTCTTTGTAAACATTGCTGTTTTCATCATCCTTTCTTAAAGGAGAGGGGAAAATATAAGAAAACATTAACAACTCAATCAGACACTGAAATAATATTCTTGGGTTTGGCATACTATCCAGATTTAAAAAAATATATATGTCTTATATGTTCTAATCTGCTCTAATATCTCTGATGTCCTTTACACAGGAGAAGTGGCACCATTACAACCTCTCTCTTTGCCTGCACAGAACTGCACACTAATGGTGACATATGAGTTTTCAGGGTGTGTTGTAGTGACTACATATGTTGCATGGAAAAGTATGTAAAATATAGGCTATGTAGAGGCTTTAATAAATGTCAAATATACAGATGTGCAATTAATATGTAAATAAATTGCCACATATACTTGTCCTCATAATCAGAAATTTGGATATTTTTATAATGTGATTTTTGACATTTTTTCTCACTATGCTTATTTTTTTGTTTGATAAATTTCACACATCTGTGTACAACATTTTGTTATTTGTAGCATCGAACTTGGAAATTTTTAAAGATATGAATCAGAGTATATTAGGACAACCTGAATTCCCCTAGCAGTTATTTATGATAGTTTCCGTCAATTAACTAATATCCAATTAAAATTTTGGTATGTCAATATATAGATCTGTACTTGCTTTGTTCTTTGTGTATTGCATGTGGAGTTTTGAGAATCCAAATCTAAGGTAGCTATGATTTCCATGACAATATGGAAAAATTTCATTTTTCTGTATTCCTTTTTATTTGATTTTACTGCTTAAACATGTGGAAGATGCCATAGCAAAGAGAATTATGTCACAATGAATGTTCAGTAAAACATAAATAAACATGGATATAAATATCACTGTAAAAATTACCCCTATGCTTTTAAAGAAACAATTGCTTTTACCATTTTGTTACATCATCTAACTGAAGAGGAAATTTATATATGTAAATCACATGCTTGTCTTTTATTATGACATTATTGAACATTTAATGGACTCACATCAGTTTGATATTCTCTCCTTGTAAATTTGACAAAGAAATAAAAGCACCTTAAGAAGGATATTCCATCTTCTATGAACCTAATACCACATCAGAAAGAAGCAGAGAAGTGGCAGTCATTTTTCAGTGGACTAAGTGGCTCTGTGCAGGGCAAAAAGGAGTGTTATCCAAACCTAACTGAAATATAAGCAATGGAGGAGGAAAACACTGTGTACTTTACAGTGACAAGAAAGTGTTTGGGGTTGGGAATAATTAATTGTTTGTCTTTACAAAACAGCAGGAGCTCACTTAGACAAATAACCAGCATTTACAAATACTTGTAAAAAAATGAGATAAATTTTCCAGCAACTACTAATCTGAGAACAAAGACTATAATAATAGCTGTAACCAGTCTTTATTTTCAGACCTGCTATCCCTAATATGTGTACTTTTCTAAAAACCGAGGGAAGCAGCATTTGGGTAAATATTAACTTTTGTGAAAATTGGCACAAAAATATCTTGCAAAAGTCATGCACTTTATGATACTTTCAAATATAAAATATTGAAAACACTGTTTTTCATTATAGGATATTACTACAATCTACATATAAAATTTGCCGTAAATATCTACATTTGAGTAAACCTTTCTGCACATTGAAACAGTTCTTTTTCTGTGTTAAATTGGCAAATAGAGAGCTAGTATATTAAAATTTGGTTTTATTGCTTTTCAACCAAAACATTCCAGTATAATTTTAACATATTTATATAATATGCTCAGATTTAAGTAGAACATTATTTGAGAATGAGTTCAGGAAATGCATGCATATTCTGACTTGTTCCAACTGAAGAATGTATATATATTTTCAGGAATGACTCAAATCGTTTCACATCTATCCGTTAGCAGTGCAATCAACAGAAAATATTTGGGTTTAATTTGGTTTCAATTCTTTTCAAGTTAATGTTCATCACACACGATTTTACATGACTGATTATAGCCAAACTATGTCATTCTCCCAAGATGTTTTAGCCAATTAGCAAGAAATTCAATTTCTTGCTTTATTTATATAAAGTTGTATTACTTTTGTATCTCCATTTGCAAGAAGAATTTTGCATGCCAGGATGTACACAAAGAGGCAGGATTTACATAACATATGGAGGAAAAACTCAAACAAATATATTACCCTTTTTCATTCTCTATTTTTGCCTCCAAAAATTTTTCTAGCTTTGTTTAAGAATTCCAAAATCATTGGCAGTTAATAAAAAGACTAACAAGATACTTTACTCAGCTACATTGAATATAGCATTCAAATATATTGTTTTTAAGAACTAATGTCAGAAAATGTAAAATTATGCAATGAGAAACACTAAGCAGAGTCTTTTGCATTTAAATATAGATCTCATTATAATAACATAATTTTCTGTTGTTAAATATCTGCAGTCTTAGTGTGTGCTATTATTCCTCAGCATACTATAATGTACTTGATCTGATATTTAGTGAAAATTGATATAATATGCATAATATATTTCTAGTGAAATCTATGTGGCCTATTTATTGTACCTATTATTTGTAAAATTATCAAATCAAGTTCATAATTGTGAGTAAATATATCTGAGTTAAAATACAGTGAAGAAAGAATTGAAACCCCCATTTTCCAGGTGTAGTTTGAATAATAGGTGAACACATGTAGCCGTCTGCCTCCGACCTGGAGGTTTTCATGATTGTCTGGATTCCTATTGCCAGTTCCCCTTGCTCACTATTCCCCCCTGGCTAATTGCTTCTTCCCCTTCATTTGTACTAATTAGGCTACATTTTGTTTGGCACATTAGCTTGAATTGTGTCACCCAGGTAAAACAGCTTTAATAAAGCCTAATATGCAACTTTGCCACTTAGGATCATTATTGATTAGGAATGTACCTTCAAAAATGAATTTAAATAAGTGTATATGTAGGAAGGCATACATTTCATACTTTAGAAATACATCCATTCTCATCTATGTTTTTATCTTTTAAAATTTTTTTATGAAATTTATGATGAGCTAAGCAATTCACATTTTCTAGCTGTATAAAATTTTCATGCTCTTAAAAGTTCTATAACTTTATTATCTCACTATTTTTTTAATTAGGAGCTTTTGCTCCCATGATCATTATAAATTATAATAGAGTTGAGTAAGACTGTTGCCATTTGGTGACCAGATTGCTTCAAAAATTATTGGAGACTGCCATCCACTAAGTTGACTTGTATATTATTGTGAGCTGATCATGATGATATATTCTAGGTGGAACTTTCAATGGATGAGCAAGCAGAGAATTTTTCTGTAGTCAGGAAAACTACTAAGCAGGTTTCCTCTGGCAGAAGTAGTAGTGCTAGTAATTGTGGAAGATAAAAAAAAAACTAATTCCATTTTATGTTGCTATCATGATGTTATCTATGCCCTAAGAGACTGCTATCAAATTATTATTGGGAACGGCCATTTAGTGGAACAGATGGTAGCAACAAGCATAAGAATATGCATGACATCCAGGTCTCAGATAAATGAAATCATGAGCTCAGCTTTGAAAAGAACTTCGAAGAACAATCCTCTAACAAGGGAAATAAGGCGTGCAGAACAGATTCACAATGAACAGACAAGAAAAGAACATGGCCCAGTTATAGTTTTATTGCCATCTCCTAATAGGAAAGCTCTCTGAGTTAAGGAGAAGCTACAAAATATACCTAATGACAAGTTTCAAATCTAGAAGCATCTGAAGTGATTTTGTAGATAAAACATACATTAGCAAATTAAGAAATCATGGATGCACTGTTACCATGGAAGAATTATTACAGAGGAAGAATTGTAAAAATTCACAGCCTAGTAACTTTGCAGAATATTGCTTTATTAAATGAAAATATATTAACCCATAAGTCATGTTTATAAATGAACAACAAGCAAATTCTCCTCAAAGAAGCTATAAAAAGGAAGAAATCTAATAAAATATGCTTAAAATAGCACTATAATACAGAATGTAGATAGCTAATCTTCCTTCCACCAACTCATAAGCCATTGCAGATAGCTTCAAAGAAAATGAACACTCCAAGCTTAGATTCTTTAAAGACAGCAATCAGATGAGAAGAAATGATTGCTTCATGTTTGTTTGACTTTGCTATCTAACATGGAATGTCAGCATCTAGAGGTAAATAGAATGAGCCACAATGAACAACTTAGAAGGACTGAGGAAATGTAATAGACGCATGTCTTGCTTGCCTTATCCTCCCAGTGGATGTGTCAGACAGTTAAAAACATCTAGAAGGTCATCTTAATATCACCTTCCGGATATCTTAATATCTTTCTTAATATCACTTTCCGGACTCCCTGTCTAATGCCATTGATTTCAACATTTCTGTATTTTCCTCGCAATGTTATGTACTTAACAAATCTTGACTCTATCTTCAATTATCCTGTAATACCCATTTCTACTACCCTCAGAAAGCCATCAGATGATTTATATTTCCTTTATTTATTTGTTTATTTATTTTCATGTCCTGGAGCAGTTTGGTCACAGAAGAACTTTGTGTGAATCCCTCCATGGATGGTCAGTGGGGGCTTCCCAGCTGTTTTCATTCTTCTCTTCTCTTCCTAGCTCACAAGCAGACCTCCTAATCCTTTTCATGTCTGCTTTCACAGTTCACTCCAGCTCCTTTGTACTGTAGTTTCCCTCATTTCACTTCATCTCCATCACTACCACCCTTATCCAAACTACTCTTTCTCCCTGTCTATTGATTTGTTATTTGACATCCTTGGTTCCCTGCAGTGCCCACACTACAGAGAAAAGAGATCTTTCTAACTTATAATCCATGCAGAGCATGTCCCTACTTAAAAGTGACTAATGATTTTCTCACTCTGATGAAAACCTTAAATTCCTGATTGTGGCTCTTCTTATCATGTAACAGACTTCGCTCACTGAGCTCCATTCAGAAAGCTCATGATTTTCCTTAAATATACTAAGTCAATTTTCATGCTAGGACTTCACAACACTTGCTCTTCTTTCACTCTTAATTCAGTCAGGAACAGCACTTGAGTGAAGTCTCCAGTCCTTCAAATTTTACCCTTTCAGTAAACTGCTCCCTGAAAATTCTATTGAAGTTAGTTTCTGACTCCAATACACAGTTCCAGAATAAATATATTTTATTACTGTATGTTTATTTCCCCCTTTATGGCACTAATAACTATCTGAAAATGTTTTTATATAAGTATTTTGTATTTAATTTTCTTGTTACACTAGAATATTAACCTATAAGAGCAAACACTTTACCACTTTTACTTACTATTGTGCTCCTGGGATTAGAGCAGTACAATCAAAGTAAGTATCCCAATAAACTATTAAATGAATAAATTAATCAATTAGTAAATATACTATAAATATATATATATGTGTGTGTGTGTATACACACACACACACACACTCACAAAGAATCTATATAATTGAATTAGGTAGTGAGTGAATCATGATTTATCAAGAATTCTATGGGGCTGAAGTGGTGGCTCAGTGGTTTCGGCACTTGCCTGGCAAGCACGAGGACCCGGGTTCAAACCCCAGCACCACGTACACAACTAAGTGTTGGAGCAACTAAGGCCATGTGAAAAACTAAATAAAGTTCTTTCTCTCTTTCTCTGTCTCTCTCACTATCCCTCTCTCTTAAAAAAAAAAGAATTCTAAGAGATCTTGAAGTCCATTTAGTCTAAACAAAACAAATGTGATGGTTTGATATGATTTGTCACCCAAGGGGGCATGTGTGGACTGCTTGGTCGTTAGTGTAGCAATGTGGAAGCTAGCAGAACCTTTAAGTGGTACGGCCATTAGTAGTGGGAAGACCTTAGATCAAAGTACTTGTCCTCTTTGAAGGGGTTATGGGATCACATGGGATCCCTTGGTCTTTATATTGAGGGAGTTGTTGTAAAAGTCTGATCTTAGTGCATTGGGGACACAGTTAAGTGGTAGAGCATGTGCTTACTATGCAGGAGGGCTTGAGTTCGATTCCCAGCACCAAAAACTGGTCCAATGCTATGAAGGCCTGATACAACCTTTGCCCAGTTTCTGTGGCTTCTTGTTCAATGTATAGTCATTTGGTGTCACACATACTCCCACCATACCTCCACCATGAGGTCATGCAGCCAAAAGGACTCTTGCTAAACTGATGCTAGTTCCACACCCTTTAATTTCCCAGATTATGGGTCGTATTAACCTGGACACTTTGTAAAGTTGGCTCCCCGAAATATAAATTATAGCCATGAAAACATACTATATGGCAACATATTAATTAATTATTTAAAATATACTGGCCAAACATTCTAGATAAAAAAAAAAGATTCATAAAAAACTATTTACATCATAAATAAAAATTCTTTTACAAAGATCATTTCTATAGAATGGTTAGATATATATATATCTTTTATATATATTTTTTTCCTTTCTTTGTGATAATTATTGCTAAAATTCTGGCCCAGAGATGTGATTTTAATACTTCCATGATTGAAATTTTCAAAGGAATATCATTCTAAAGATTTTAATTTTTAGATCCCATCACTTAAAAATACTACTGATAATCTAGTCAGTCCTTCCTTCCTTTCACTCATTTTTCTTTCCTTCCCTCTTTTTCTTTCTAAATGAATTCTCAGTCTTACTGAACAACATCATGTAATATCCATCTCATTACTTCAATGTGCCAAGATCTTTTTGTATTCTAAATATTAACTAATTATTCCATGCCTTTTTCTGTTTTTAAAAATTGGTGTCAATATTATATGTTACTGACTGCTCTTGTAAACAGAATTGTATAGATGAAAGGGCCAAAAATATGGTAATTTCTAGTTTGAAATCAACACTTAAATTTATACATATTTTCAGGAACAAAATATATGTGACATAAGTATTATGTAAGCGGATATAACACATTAGCTTCCAATTGTGTAAGCTATTAACAAATATTTTTTGAACTCATTTAAATTGAGTTTACTCCATTAGTTGTGTAACTTGCACATTTGCCTGCAATAGTTTATGGTGCAAGTCAGTAATCAGTGATGACATAGCTGTCCTTACCCTGGCTTCATGGAATGTGAATTTAAGCAATTTCACTTCATGTGGGCTCAAAAACTCTTCTCTGCTATATAACAAAGCCAGGTCATATGGTCAAGTAATTCTCAACTCTAATTTGTGATTTGAGAGGCTGGGTCTGTAATAGAAATGAAAACTACAACTTTCTCCCCAGGCTACCATCATAGCTCTAGCCGAGTGACTCCATGGTCAGTTGTCTCTGACATGCACCTGACTTCTGTGAGGCACTAATGCATCCTGTCACAGATTCCTGCCTCACCAAGGATTCAACTAGAGGAAACCTGAAAGTTGAAGGAAAGAGAATAGGACAGAAGAATTCTCTATCAGATCACAACTACATGCAAAAGAAAAAGTTAAAGATCCATGTTGGCAAAAGAAAACTGATAGTCGTAAGGTAAGGTGGAAAGGTTGTTGAAATTTCTCTTCCCACCTTCCAAGGGCTCAGGGTACTATCATTTAGGATATAATGTTTTGCTTGTCTTTTTTTTTTTTTTTTTTTACATATAATCTCCCTCACTGTCCTCCGGCCCCTCTCTTTTTGATGACCTAGGCCTTCATGATTTTATCAACAATCATGAAGTCTGCAATACCTACAATATCATGAAGGTGCTTGAAATTCTTATTTATCAACTGCTATTTGAAGAGTTCTTTCACACACACACACACACACACACACACACAGATGCACATGAACACATTTGCATTTGAAACTATAAGTCCTATTTCTTGTAATAATAGTAAAATATTCGTTATAACAAAGAATAGATACACGTGTATGAGGAGGTGGGAATGTGATTGGTTGTCTTTTCCTAAGCATTATGATAGTCTCATGCTAACAGAATTTTGATGCCACAAAAACTATATGAACATTAGTTATGGTATTCTTATTCCAGATATCTCCTCCATTTGCTCAAACTCACCACTAAATGTGAAAATCTTTCATTTATGAAGACAGTTGAACCAAAGTTGAGATTCAGATATTTCTCCAACATTTATACCTTCTGCAACATTCTATACACTTATACAGCAATGACAAATTAAAAGATGGAAATATTGTCATTGACCTCAGGGAGGTGTTATTGTTATAGAAAATTGAAAAAATAGTTGATTAGAATGAACTGTACATAGAAGAGGTAAGTACGAGGGGCTAGGGAAGTGTTATGGTTTGAATGCGAGGTGTCCCTTAAAAGCTCACATGTGACAATTTTGGAAGATTGAGGAAAATGATTGGATTATAAAAAATTTGACCTAATCAGTCAGTTAATCCTCCAAAGGAATTATGGGAGAACTGTAGGCTGGCAGGGTGTGGCTGAAGGAGGGCTTGCCTTTGGGGTCTGTATTCTGTATCTGGTGTAGAGTTTCACTCTCTGTTCTGTTTCTGTATATGAAGCCTTGAGCTCTTTGCTCCCTGGGGCCATGCCTGCCACCATGATAGACAGCCTCATCTTGAACCCTGAGGAATGGAGCCAGCCTTCTGGGGACCAAGAACTTTGAAGCCAGGAGCCCCTCAATAAACCTTTTCTTCTTAAACTTATTCTTGTCAGGTCCTTGGGTCACAGCAGTGAACAACATAAATAAAACAGGAATGGTACTGAGGAAGCAGTTAATGACATATGAGGACATGGTGGGGGGATACCTATCTTTTTGGATAAGTTGATATCTACAATATAGCTTAGAATTGATTAGGGCACAGTTTACTTTTTGAAGATGAGGGATGCATGTATAGTTTTCCTTCTTCTTTAATACTAACTTACATAATCAAACTAGTTCTTTTCTGGAGGTATTTTCTATAAAGCTTTTTTCGAAGACATGAAAAATGTTTTGAGGGATAATCAAATTGTATGCAAAAAGAGTTTTCCTTTTTTGTTTTGTTTAAAGTATTAGAGACAAGTTAGGCTAATTGCATTTGAG
>PVKS010033428.1:0-21721 GCA_004027875.1 Aplodontia rufa
AAAGAGAGAAATAATTTTTATTTAGTTTTTCATGTGGCTTTTGTTGCTCTGAGACTCTGTTGTGTATATGGTGTTGAGGGAATTTGCATACTCACACATGCCAGGCAAGTGCTGCAATCACCAAGCCAATGTCCCAGCCCCCTCTTCTGATTCTTAATGTGGGCACTCTGTGCTATAAAGTTTCCCCTTAAGAATACTTTGATGCTGTCCCAGAGGTTTCAATATGTTGTGTCTTCATTCTCATTTTCTTCCAAGAATTCCTTAATTTCTGTTCTCATGTCTTCTTGGATCCATTCTTCATTTAATAGAGTGTTATTCAATCTCCATGTATATGTGCCTTTTATGCAATGGTTTTTGCTATTAATTATTAGGTTCATGGCATCATGGTCTCATAAGATACATGCAATTATATCTATTTTTTGTATTTGAGATTTCCTTTGTGAAATAGAATATGATTTGTTTTGGAGAACGATCCTGTGCTGCTAAGAGGGTATACTGTACCAATTTGGGGTGGAATATTCTGTAGATGTATGTTAAGTCTGTTTGATTTATGGTGTTGATTTTTGGAAATCTTATTTTTGGTTTTTTGCTTTGATGATCTGTTGATCTGTCTGTTGGTGATAAAACAGTGTTAAAGTTTCCCAGTACTATTGTGTTGAGGTCTTCAGGTGTTTTTATATCTTGGAGTAATTTTTCCACATAGTTGGGGGCATTGGTGTTTGGAGAATATATATTTATTATGATTATTTCTTCCTGTTGTATTGTTCCCTTTACTAGGTTGTAGTGGCCTTCTTTATCTCTTTTGATGAATTTATGTTTGAAATCCACTTTGTCGGATATAAGAATCGCAACTCCAGCTTGCTTTCTTGGGCTGTATGTCTGGTAGATTTTTTCCCATCCTTTCACCCTTAATATGTGGGAGTCATTGGCTATAAGGTGGGTTTCCTGTAAGCAGCATATTGTTGTATTTTTGTTTTTTTGATCCAATCTGCTAGTGTGTGTCTTTTGATTGGTATGTTGAGACCATTCACATTCAGTGTTAGAATAGTTATGTGGTTGTCGTTCATATTTATTGTGTTCTATTTGTAAGTTCAGTGCTATCTTAGTTGTCTATTGATAGCATGCACTTTTGTTGAATTTTCTCTGTAGGTTTTGAGCAATGTTAGATTTTTCTTCTATCTGGAGTTTATCTTTAAGGATTTTTTGTAATTCTGGCTTTCTGTTCACGGATGCTACAAGCTTGCCGCTGGTCTTATCATACAAAGTTCTTATTTTCCCCTCAAATTTGAAGCTGAGTTTTGCTGGGTATAGTATTCTTGGCTGCATGTTGTGTTCATTCTTGTATTGAAAGATCTCCTTCCATGATCTTCTCGCTTCCACAGTCTGAACTGAAAAATAAAATGTAATTCTTATTGGTTTGCCTCTGCATGTGATTTGGCATTTCTCCCTTGCTGCTTTCAATGTTCTTTCCTTAATTTCCCTGTTGTATATTTTGAATATGATGTGTCTTGGTGAACTTCTCATTTGATTAGGCCTGTTGGGTGTCCCATAAACTTCCTGGGTGAGTATATCTGACTCTATTTTTATATGGGCAAAATTTTCTTTAGCAATTTTCTTGAGAATGTTCCTTATCCCATTCATTTGTGTTTCAATTTCTGCCCTTATATCAATTACTCTTAGATTGTTTCTTCTCATTTCATCCCATACATTTTTCAAATTCTGTTCGTGTTCTTTCAGTTTCTTTCTTTTTTTTTTGTCATCCGTGCACTCTAGCTTCCTCAGCCTATCCTTATTGTCACAAGTTCTTTCTTCAAGTCATGAGGTTCTGTTTTCTATAGAAGTTAGTCTATTATTAAATTCTTCCATGGTTCCTCTCATGTCATTGACTGCAGATTTTAGCTGTGTTACTTCCTTTTTGAGTATGTCTATTTCTTTGATACTAGTCTTTAATCTCTTGAGTTTTCTCACTTAATCCCTTCATTATATCTTCTTTTAGCTCATTGTTCCTTTTAGTAATCAGATCATTGATAATATTTTCAATGTTTTCATCTTGATCCCTATCTGTGGCATCATTTTAAGGGGAGTTTTGGGTTTGAGGTGATCCTCTCCTTGTTTGATTCTTAATTTTGAAGAGCTTCTTCTGGATCTCTGAATTGAGATTTTCTGTGGGGAAGGTAGGCAGTTCTCAGGTGGTTTTTCCTTGCAAGTCAAAGGGTCAGATCAGCCAGCAACTCTTTAATGACCACCTTCTTCCAGATGCTGTTTCTGGCTGGGTCCTCATGTTGTTCTACCTTTTTGTTTCAGGCTCAAGGTTGCAAATCTGAACCTACTGAAATGCAGGGTGTCAGGTAGGTGATGCTGCTCCAGGAGGTGAACCTTCCCTGGCTGGTCCTGAGCAGGGCTGCTCCAGACGGAGGTCCTACTGGTGGTGTCCTGAGCACCTTCCAGTGTAATTCAGACAGGCTCCAACAGGATCATGGGGTGTCAGGTAGGCAGGACTCCTCCAGGCGGGGTACCTCCTCTGGTTGGCCATTAGCAGGAGCTGCTCCAGAAAAGAGTCCTACCAGTAGTGTCCTGAACACTTTCCAATTCACATGCCAATTCTTTAGATGTGTGAAACTCTGCCTTTCTTCCAGTCCCACCAGACTGTTCCCACAGCAAGATCACCAGGGACCCTTGCAACTATTCAGTGGGAATATATGTATTCAAAGAGAGTTTTTAAAATTTGTCCTTGAGAGTCAAAATAATGTCATTTCATTTAGACAACTTGGATTGCTTTTGCTGAACCCATGCTAGATGTCTTTATTTATTAAGGGTTCTCGATTACCTGAAGGTCAAGGTTATAATGGAGTGGGGCTGCAGTGAGTAGAGGAGTTTGTGGGAACAGACACAGAAGCGAGTGTGCTGCAGCAAAGTAGGTGAAGAGTTGGAAGAATGTGAATGAAGCACCTGATATTTGACTGTTTTATAGCCATTACATATAATGCTGGTATAAAGTTTCCTTACATTGCATATTTGTGTCAGTTATACACCTAGAAGTATGTTCCTGATTCACAAGGTATGTATGCATTGAGCTTTAGAGGGTCCTGCCTAACAGTTTTCCAAATTCATTGCACCCATTTAAATGGACTGTTGAAGATTCCAATTGTTCCTTATGCTTCCAATGCTTGATTCCTTTTTCATTTTTGCCCTTGAAACTTAATTGTTTGCATCTCAGTATTTTAACTGGACATTTCCTGATAACTAGTGATGTTGACAGACTTTTCAATGTTTACCAACCGTTTAAATATCATGTTTTATAAAATGCTTGAATAAATCTTTAAAATTGGGCTATTGGCTTTTTTTCTCTCACTTTTTAAAAATAGGAGATTCTTACAGACTATGGATATGAATCCTTTGTCAGTCATATGGATTACAAGTTTCTTCTCCCTCACTTGGCTTGTCTTTTCAATATTTTAATGGTATTTAATTAACAAAAGTCCTCAATTTTATAAGACCTAATTTATCAGTCTTTTCCTTTATGGTTAGAAACTTTGGGTCCTGTTAAAGAAAAATATGACCACCTATAATTTTATGAGTATGTTTCCTTAAATTCATTTCCACTAATTAGCTTTTTTCCTTCTTTATTTTTAATTTACACTTAGATTTATACTTAACTTGGAATGTAGTGTTATTATGGCACAAGATAGGAATAATTTTTTAAGAGAGAGGGAATCAATTTTATTTAGTTGTTCATGTACCTTTTGTTGCTCTGAGACTTCACTGTGCACATGGTGTTGAGGTTCCAACTCACGTGATCTTGCATGCCTGGCAAGTGCCGTAACTGCAGAGCCGCTGCTCCAGCCCCAGGAATAATATTTTTTATACTTCACTTTTATTACTTATTTTTTATTGGTACATCATAGTTGTACATAATGATTGGATTTGTTGTCACGTATTCATAGATGCGCACAATACAGCAATACAATTTGGTCAATATTCCCCAGAGAACCCCCCAACCTTCTTCCTCCTTTCCCACAGTCCCTTGTCTTTCTTTCTGGGTCATATATTTGAAGGCTATTTTTTTCTTCTATCGGATTTTGGATTTGTTGGGTTTTTTTTCTTTCAACACTTCAAAATGTCATTTCATTGTTTCTGGACATAGTTTTAGTTAAAAATCAGCCATTCATTTCATTATTTCTTTTTGGAGGTAAGGATTCTTTTCTCACTGATTAGTTTTCAGTAGTTTTGCTATGATGTACTCACATAAAGTTTTATTAGTGGACATTGATAAAGCCTCCACAATCTTCATGTTTCTGAGTTTTTTTAAAAAATTATTAAGGAGTTGAGTTATTCTACAATCATAAATGCATATAAAGTAACAATATCATATGCATTTGATCCTAAACTAGAGTTACTCCCATATTGCTCACACCCTAGTCTCTTGATTCTTCTATACTTCACTCCTACAATTGATATAAATGTTTAGATTGTGAATTTTCCAGAATTAAATGATTGCATAAGTATTTGACTTCTGGGGGGTGGGTGGTAAAGAGTATGATACATTGTTGATTGCTTCCCTAAGTTCCTCCCAATCCTCCTCTTCCTTCTCCCCACCCCTTTCTGCCTCCCCTCATCCCTCCTCCCCTACCAATGTATGGTTCCCTTTGCTGGGTCTAATACATGAGTTTGACAATCTTTTACCCAACTTGTGTTTTGCTCTAGCCTCCACAAATGAGGGAAAAGATTCAACCCTTGAGTCTCTGGGTTTGGCTAACTTCACTTAGCATGATTTATTTCATTGGCATCCATTTCCTTCAAAAGGTGCAGTGTCATTGCATAGAATTCCATTGCATGTGTGTATGTATATATATGTATGTATGTATGTATATTATATGTATGTATGTATGTGTGTATATATGTGTATATGATTCATACATCCAGTGAGGGGGGTAGAGGGGTATCTGGTTTGGTTCCATAATTTAGTTATTGTAAATTGAGCTGCTATGAACATTGATTTTGCTGTATTGCTCTAATGTGCTGATTCTAACTTCTCTGGGAAAATACTCAGAAGAAGGATAGCTGGGCCATATGGTGGATCCAATCCTAATTTTTTGAGGAGTCTCCACACTGATTTTCAGAATGCCTGGACCAGTCAGCAGTTCTACCAACAGTGTGCTATTGTTCCTATCTCCCCACATTCCTCCAGCACCTGTTATTGTTATATTCATCATCTTTGTCAATCTGACTGGAGTTAGGTGAAACCTTAATGTAGTTTTGATTTGCATTTCTCTGATTACTAGTGATTTAGAGCACTTTCTCATGTATTCATTGGCTTGATCAATTTCCTCTGTTGAGAAGTTTCTATTTTCTCTCTGGCACATTTATTGATTGGATTGTTTGTGTTTTTGACATCTAGTTTTTTGAGTTCTTTGTAAATTTTGGATATAAGTCCCCTGAAGGAGGAAACACAGGCTATGAGTATTTCCCATTCTATAGTTTCTCTCTTGATAATTTTGACCAATTCCTTGTCTAACAAAATCTTTTTAGTTTAATGGCATCCCACACTCATTGATTCTTTACTTTTATTCTCTCATGTTAGGAGTCTTGTTGAGAAAGTCGTTGCTTTCTCCCATATCCTGGAGTGTTCATTCTGACTTTTCTTCCAGCTGTTGAATGGTAAATGGTTTAATTCATAGTTCTAGCACCATTTGTTGAACAGGGTACCATTCCTCCATATTATATTTTGACCCCCTTTGTCAAAGATCAGATATTTAAAGATTTGTGAGTTCATCTCAGAGTCTTCTAATTCCATTGGTCTTTATTCCTATTTTGATAAGAGTACCATGCTGTTTTTTTTTTCTACAGCTATATAGTATAGTTTTAGATTTGGCATTACAAAACCACCTGTTTCATCATTCTTGCTTAGTAATGTTTTGGCTATTCTGGGTTTCTTATTATTCCAAGTGATTTTGAGAATTGCTTTTTCTATATCTATAAAGAATGACGTTGGTATCTTGATGGGGATCACATTGAATCTGTATGGTGCTTTTGGCAGAATGGCCATTTTAATTATAATAATTATCTAACCAAGAGCATGGAATGTCTTTCCATCTTTTCAGATCTTCTTCAATTTCTCTTTTCCATTTTAGTGGTCTTTTGTTTCTCTCATTAGATTAATTCCTAAGTATTTTATTGCTTTTGAGGATATTATGAATAGGAAAGATTTTCTGATTTCTTTTCCATCCTATTATTATTAACATATAGGAAAGCTACTGATTTATGGATGTTGATCTTATAGCCTGCCACTTTGCTAAATCTGTTTATAAGCTCAAACATTTTCTGATGGAGGTTTTTAGATCTTCCAGATATAGGATCATGTTGTCACTAAAAAGGTATAGTTTCACTTCCTCTCTTCCTATTCTTATTCCGTTGATTTCCTTCTCTTGCCTGATTGCTTTGCCTAGGATCTTGGGGACTATACTGAATAAAAGTGTCAGGAGTAAATAGCTATCTTGTTCATGAGTTTAGTGGAAATGCTTTCAGCTTTTCTTCTTTTTGGCACACATGGCCTTTACATAGTTAAGACAAGTTCCCTTGATTCCTACCTTTTCTACAAATTTAAGCATAAATGGGTGCTGAATTTTATCGAAGGCCTTTTCTTTGTCAATTGAGATGATTATGTGGTTTTTGTCCTTAATTCTCTTTAAGTGATGAGTCACATTTATTTGTTTGTGTATGTTGAAACAGTCTTGCATAGCTGGAGTGAAGCCCACTTGATCATGATGAATTATCTTCTTGATGTGTTTTTGAATGCAGTTTGCTAGAATCTTACTAAGGATTTTTGCATTGATGTTCATCAGGGATATTGGTTTGTAGTTTTCTTTTTTTGATGTGTCTGCTGGGTATTGGTATCAGACTTATGGTTACCTTATAAAAAGTGCTTGGGAGGGGCTGGAGCTGTGGCTGTGCAGTAATGGCACTTGCCTCACATGTGCGAGTACTCGGGTTCAAACCCCAGCACCACATACACAACAAAATGTCAGAAGAATGAAAATCACATGAAAAACTGAATAAAAATTGGTCCTCTCTCTCTCTTTTTCTCTCTCACTGTCCCTCTTTATGAAAAAACGTGTTTGGGAGAGTTCCCTCCATTTTAATTTTTTGGAATAGGTTAATAAGGAGAGGTGTTAGCTCCTTCTTATCAGTGGTAATACTCAGCTATTAATCCATCAGGTCCTGGGCTTTTCTTCTGTGAAAGGCTTTTAATTGCTTTAAGGATTTCGGTGCCTGTCATTGGGCTGTTTAGTACTTCAATATTGTCCAGTGTCAATTTATAGATGTTATATGTGTCCAGAAATTTGTCTATGTCTTCCAGATTATCTGATTTATAGGAGTATAGTTTTTCACAGTAATGTTCTTATAATCTGTTGGAATTCTGTGAGGTCAGTGGTGATCATTCCCTTTTCATTGGTGACTTTGTTTATTTGCTTCAATTCCTTGCTTCTTTTAGTGAGATTGGCTAGGAGTCTATCGATTTTATTTATTTTTTTTTTAAGGAACCAGCTCTTTGTTTCATTGATTCTCATTATTGATTTTTTGTTCTCAATTTCATTGATTTCAGCTGTGATCTTGATTATTTCCTATCTTCTGCTGGCTTTGGGATAAGGTTCTTTTTCCTTTTGTAGGGATTTGAGGTGGTGCATGAGGTTATTTATTTTAAATCGCTCCTAATTTTTAATGTGGGCACTCAGTGTTATACATTTTCCCCTAAGAATGTTTTTGTACAATCCCAGAAGTTTCTATATGTTGTGTCTTCATTCTCATTTACTTCCAAGAATTTCTTTTGCTTTTTCTTTTTTTTTTTTAAGAATGGGAGGGACTGCGAGAGAGAGAAAGAGAATCATTTCTATTTAGTTTTGCATATGACCTACACTGCTCCAAAACCTGGTTGTATATGTGGTGTTGTTTCAAACCCAGATCCTCATGCATGCCAGGCAAGTGCTGGAACCACTGAGCCACAGCTCCATTCTCCCAAGAATTTCTTGATTTCTTCTCTCATGTATGCTTGGATCCATTCTTCATTTAATAGAGTATTATTCAGTCTCCATGTACATGTGCATTTTCTGTTATAGTTTTTGCTGTTAATTACTAGGGTGATAGCATCATGGTCTCATAGGATACATAGAAAAATATCTACCTTTTAATATTTACTCAGATTTCCTTTGTGAACTAGAATATGATCTATTTGAAGAAGGATCTATGCACTGCTGAGAGGAAGGTATATTTGGCCAATTTGGGGTGGATTATTCTATAGATGAGTGTTAAGTCCATTTGATTTATGAAGCTGTATAGACTGGTGATCTCTTTATTGTTTTCTTAGGTTTTTGCTTTTACGATCTAACTGCTACTGATAGAGGAGTATTAAAGTCTCCCAGTATTATTGTGCTGAGGTCCACAAGTGGTTTTATGTCATGGAGTAGTTTTTCCACATATTTGGGGGTGTTGGTGTTCTGGACAGTATATATTTACTATGGTTATACCTTCCTGTTTTATTGTTCCATTTACTAGGATGTGTGACCTTCTTTATCTCTTCTGATTAGTCTATATTTGAAATCTACTTTGTCAGATATAAATATTGAAACATCAGCTTGCTTTCTTGAGCTGTATGCCTGATCAATTTTTTTCCATCCTTTCATCCTCAATCAGTGGATATCATTGGGAGTAAAGTGAGTCTCCTGTAAGCAGCATATCATTGGATTTTGTTTTAATCTGCTAATCTGTGTCTTTTGATTGGTGTGTTGAGACCATTTACATTCACTGTTAGGATAATTGTGTGGTTGTGACTCATAGACATGATGCTTTATTAGAATTTCTGTGTTATCTTGGTTGTCTATTGATAGTATGTACCTTCATTGAATTGCCTCTGCAGATTTTCAGGATTGTTTGCTTCTTCTATCTGGAGTTTATCTTTGAGGATTCTTTGTAATGTTGGTTTTCTGTTCATGAATGCTGCAAGTTTGATCTTATCTTGAAATGTTCTTATTTCCCCATCACATTTGAAGCTGAGTTTTTCTGGGTATAGTATTCTCAGCTGCATGTTGTGGTCATTCAGACATTGAAAGATTTCCTTCCAGGATCATCTTGCTTCTAGAGTATGAGCTGAACATCCGGGCATGATCTTTATTGGTTTACCTCTGCATGTGATATGGCATTTCTCTCTTGCAGATTTTAATATTATTTCCTTATTATTTACATTTTGAATATGAAGCTCAGTGAGCTCCTCATTTGAATTAGGCCTATTGGATGTCCTTCTTGGATGAGCATAGCTGATTGTATTCTAATATGGGAAAATTTTTGTTTATTTCATTGAGAATATTCTTTATCCCATTTGGTTTTTTTTTCAGTTTTTTTTTCTGTATCCCAATTACTCTCAGATTGTTTTTTCTCATTTTATCCCAGACATGTTTAAAATTCTGCTCATGTTCATGTATTTTTCTTTTTTGTCATCCATTCACTCAAGCTTGCTCAGCCTGTCCTCATTGTCAGAAGTTCTTTCTTCAAGAGCTGAGACTCTGTCTTCTATAGAAGTTAGTCTGTTATTAAATTATTTTGTTGTTCCTCTGATGTGATTGATAGATGATTTTAGCTCCATTACTTCCTTTTTTAGTATGTCTATTTCTTTAATAATAGAGGTTTTCATCTGTTTTCTCCCCTAGTTCCTTTGTTAAATCTTCTTTCAGTTCATTGCTCTTTTTAGTAATCAGATTGTTAATATTTTTTGTAGATTTTCATCCTGTTCCCTTCCTGTGGACTCCTTGGTAGGAGTGTTGTGGGTTGGAGGCAAACCTTGTCTAGTTTAATTCTTCATTTTTGAAGAGCTTCTTCTGGATCTTTAAATTGTGGTTTCCTGTGTGGAAGCAAGGCAGTACTCTGAGTGCTTATTCCCTGCAGATCAAAGAGTTGGATCAGACATCTCTTTTTTGACCACCTTTCTCTAGAAGCTGCTTCTGCCTGGAGCCTCCTTTTGCTGCACCTTTTGGATCTAGGCTTCAAGACTCTGATCTGAAACCTGGTGGGATTGCAGAATAGACCATTGTGTAGTTGAAACTAAGTGATGGGAGTGCTTAGCTGAGTTCTGAGGGCCAGAGTTGTGGAGCAGGTAAAAACAGGCCTGCCTCCATACTGCTCTGGAGCCTGGGATCATTGGTAGTGGATATGGGTTCAATATAGCTGGACCTGGCAGGTATGCATGATGGCTGGGTGGGGTATGTGTGTGGGATCCTTGCGGTTTCCTGTATGCCTGCTGGGACCAGGGCTAGAGTATTTGTCCTGTGCATTGCCAGGGCATGGTCCAAGTGCAGCATTCTCAGGGGTATCCTGTGTGCCTGTCAGAGCTGGGCCAGAGGCCAGGGCCTAGGGAGGCAGGGTTCTTAAGTATGTCTGTCCAGTACAGATTCCTTGAGTATGTCTGTCTCTGTGGTTTATGCCTTTTGCTAAATTCTCAGCTGGTCTGTCTTTACATACTGCATGTGAATCATTATCTTTTCCTTCCCTTCTGAGATTAACTTATGTCAGAGTTTTTTGATAGTGTCTCATATATTTCTCATGGTATACCCTCTTATGTTCTTTTCTATACTTGCAATTCTTTATTTCCCTTAAAATTTGAAAATTTTTATCTGTCTCTTTCTAGTTCACTAATTCTTTCTTATACTATGTTTAGTTTGATATTTAAATCACCCATCCAATTATTAACTGGTTTATTTATTTTTGATTTTCAGAATTTCTATTTGCTTATTATTAAAAATGATAGCTACCTGGAAAAGCTTACCCTCTTGCCATATGCTTGCTTGAATTCTAAGAATCATAGATATTATAAAATTCATGTCTCATAACTTCAATTTCTACTTACCTATTAGTATTGTTATTACTTTCATTTTCTTGATTTTTGATCATTTTATTTTCTTGAGTATTTGCTTTTTTAAATAAAATTCTTATCTGTGTAAACATATATTTGATCCATTGTAGATGGAAATGTAAGTTTGTAATTACACTCTCTACTTCATTCAATCATCTCCCTTTTTTTCTTTTCTGCTATAAGACACTTATTTACATCATTCCACAAACTCTGGGGTCACATATTGAGCTCCATGAATTTTACTTTGAACCACTTTCTTTAGTTTTGAGCTGGGATAGGTAGAATAGCTGGCCATTTACCCTTGGAGGTAAATAAGGAAGCCATTACAACACTTAACTTTTTTCCAATGAAATTCTCTTTTCAATCTCAAACTCCCTTATTGTCATAAATATACATACCTTTACGTGTAACTTCATACCTTACTTTGGGATGGAAGGGTATTGGCACCCTTGGTGCTTTGGGAAACTAAAAGGTCTCTTTTAGTAACCTGTTGCAATTTGAAACAATATCATCTTTATTCCTAATATAAAACTTATTAATATTGATTTTAAATGTTTTATTTTAATAGTTTAATGTTGTGGTGAATTCTTAAACACATAAAAGTTGTTGATCCATGTGTGCTCATGAAGTAATTAGCCCCTGGACACTGCTCTGCATCTTTCAGCACTGGGCACAATCACATAATCCACTGCTATAATTCAAAGGTACCTAAACTTTTACCCACTAGACTCATCAGTTTTTCAATATATTAAATTTGAGATGTCTGGAGAATACCAATATCCAGTACCAAGAAGCAATTAAAATTAATAATCCAGACCTCAGAGATTAGGATATTATTAATGTTGAGAAAAAGTCATTGAAATGGTTGAGACACTTAGGTAAAATATATATGATAAAAAGAGAGTGGAAGTTGGAATATGTAAAGCTCAGGTGAAAGGGAGCTGATGGTCTTATGACTTTATGTATAACGAGGAAGATTTGCTCTTCCAAAATTCCGTTTATCCCACTGCACACAAATCACTTTGCCTTTTGCATTCTTATCACTCTTGTAATCCTTAATTCTATGACCAAGACTCACTCACTCTCTCCCCTGCTGAATATGCATAAAAAGTACACACACACACACACACACACACACACACACACACACACATCCATACAGTCACTTCTGAATTCACAGACTCAAAATCAAATAGGCCATGAACAGAGTCTGAGGTTGTTAAATCCATTTGTATGTCTCTCTCTTTCTCTCTCTCTCTCTCTCTCTCTCTCTCTCTCTCTCTCTGTGTGTGTGTGTGTGTGTGTGTGAAGTAGCAGCACTCGACCTAGTATCTTCAGATAATGATTACTTAGTGATAGAATGATGATGATGATTATAGAATAAAAATGTTATTTTAGCTAAACTAATCCCTTCTCTCTTCTTACAGAGGCCAACTTCTGCTCTCCTTTTGCCCGTCACCCTTGCTGATACCTCATGTATCTTAAACTATCATCACTTTGATATTCTAGCACTGCTACATACCATTAGTATCCAGTTGCATAGCACTCTTGGAGAATCTTGACTGCCCTGTGAAATGACCCAGCAATTATGGCCAACTGCTTTAGGAAAGCTCCTGTACATTATAAACACATCAATGAGCATGTTGATATGATAATGATGAAATTATACTTTCTCACTTTCAGCAGTTTCCAGAAAGTCACTCACAAGGGGATGGTTTCTGATCTGAGGTGAAACTTCTTGAACACCAATTTTTGCAAAGTCTGGGACATTGTGCTGTGGGGATTGGATCGTGGAGGATGGTGACCCTTGCCTTGGTCTTAGATTCTGATAAATCTGTTTGAAATAGAAGCATAATTTTAGAATCCTCCAACATTCTTCTATCTACTGAATTAACATAAATTATTAACATTGGCACATTGCATTTCTCTAGTATAAAGGCTTTCACTTGCTGGAGATTGTGAGTTGACCACACACATGGACTTAAAGGATACTAATGCAGAAATAAAGGAAATTAGGGTCCAGATCCCTCTTCCCACTGAACAGGCCCAGGAACTACCACTGAGCAAAGCTCCCAGATCCTACAAACTGACTCCTTGTACTTGCTCTGATGACATCAGTATCACTCATGCACTGTCAGTGCTTGAGTCTGATAGCGTCTCTGGATTTGAGTGTATTTTGGGAATTGGGGAAAAGAGGAGGTAAAATCCAAAAGAAATACTCCTTTTGTACAAATATATTTTAAAGATTAATATATTTTATAAAGTATATAGATAACTTTACTGGAGTCTTTACCTAAAATTTTAGAATTTTAATAAACAACATTGCTTGCTTTATTCTATATACCATTTGTGGTCCCTTCCAGTTATATATCTGTTCTTGTCAGCAGTAAAAAACCTGATGGTTGTCCCTCCATTAAACATGTTCATGGATCCAAGAAGACTCTTCTTTTTTTTTGAAGAGAATCAGTTTTATTTAGTTTATCATCTGGTTTTCATTGCTCTGACACTTAGTTGTGTATGTGGTGCTGGGGTTTAAACCCACATCCTCACACGTGCCAGGCAAATGTGATACTGCTGAGCTACTTCTCTAGACCTCCCAACAAGACTCTTCAACTTAATTATGTGTTTTCAGCTTTGGTAAGGTGATCTAGTACAAGACCCTAAAATTTCTGGACAGTGGTTTTCTTTTCTGTAAAACAAAAGAGAGTGTGAAAAAGTGAGAGACAGATAAATTCTGACTCTCTTCTTTCAGAGAGTCATTCATTAAACAGTTATTAAGAAGCCAGGGGCACATGAATAAGACACAGATCACCCCATGAAAAACTTTATAGGGAAGTAGGACATACCATGAACAATGGGCTCTAAAATAGTGTAACAAATACTGTTGTAGGCCTATTAAGAAGACATTTGGGTAGGTTTTCCCAAGGAAGATGTCAATTTGGTCTAGTCTTGAACAATTACAGTTTGATCTGGTTGTGTTTGGGGGAAGCAAAAGGAAGGAAGTAAACAAAGTTTTATGCATGTTTAAGGAATTATGAATGCTCAGATTTTACTAGAAAGGATGTATGGATAATGAGGAGTGGCAAGTCATGGAATGGAAAAGCATATGACACGAGATAATTAAGGAAACTGAATGCCATGCTGGGGCACTTGAGATAATAGAAACTTTAGTAATATTTTTTCCTTTTTCCATGTTTAAGGACAGTATGAGAGGCACCAATAATATAAACTAAGGTAATTCCTTAAAGATGATAATTCTTGGTTGGATGATCTTCTAAAGAAAAATAAATAAGACGTTTGTATCACATTGTCTCTCTTTCAGCACACTGTGGGATCTGAGAGTAAGTCTCCTTATTCAATTGTTTGCCTCATCTGTTAATGTTTACCTTGGTTACTGGTATTTGGATTGGCTCTTGAACTATCCTGGCATTGCTTCATCTTTCCAGACAGCTGCTCTTTTGAAGCATCCTTGCAAGAGATGCTTCTCTACTTATCTAGACAGAGCATACACTTGTCAATCAAAACATAAATAATACCCAAGCCACCTGCATGTCCAGAGGTTGGAGGAGAGACAAGGCTGTTTTCCCACTGAAGATCTGCCAAGTTTAAAATGATTGGATTCTTTGTGACCCCTCTGAAATTGTAGAGAGGGACCCCAGCATGAAAACCTCTGTTTTTGCTATCAACATTTTATATGCATTTTTCCTATTCTAAAAAGAAATCCCTCGAGACTATACAATTATTACAGAACAGTTTTTAAAACCTGTTTTGGGGGCATATGAATGCACTTTTCCATTGCATCTCCTTCCAAGGTTTTAACATGGGAATTTTTTCCTTTGTTCCACAATATCTTATATGTCCAAAGTCTCAGTTTTGCATTATTCAAATGCTTGTGTCACATCCTCTGCTGACCTACAACAGTGAAGTCCTCCTGGGGTGTGAAGGATGATCCATGAGGGCAATCAGTGGGTGCCTTCCATTCACAAGAGTCTGAATTAGAGCTGCCTCATATGCCAAGGGGGAGATTGATCCCAGCCTTTATGCAAAGGCTTCAATAGGGCTTGAGATGGTCCAGTCACATTCCTTAACGTTCTTGGGACAGGGCAGGGATTGAATGTGACCTTTTCTGTGCTTCATCCTCTCTGTCTTTTTTTCAAAGAATGACTGGCTAGCTCACAGACAGATTTGGCAAAACTGGAGACTTGGAGTGCCACTGAGACCAAAAAGCTTCTGGTTCTCATTTGTTTCTCTGTCAGGTGTTGCCGGGAGATTCATTCCCTTCACTCTACTGCCAAGCATGCAAACTCCAGTAATTTGGTTGGGCACAGAAATCACTGGCAAATACTGCACAGCAAATTGTGAGCTAATAGCTAAAGCCGGAGATGACTCTGTTAACAGATTCAGCACGGCCTTTCGTCAACTGGGTGAGAAGTCTCATGTAAATCCTGAGAAGCTGGACCTGGAGCAAGGGGGTAGAAGAAAGAAGATTTGTTTCCAACACTAACAATTGTTTCCTTTTTGGAAAGGATGTCAAGGCTCAGTGTCTCTGGTAGAAAACAGCAAGATCGGACATTCAGAAATGGTAATTGAGAAGTGGGAAAGGAGAAAAAACTTAGAGACAGTGTGCAAGCAGCTGCCCTTAGAATTTCACATACCTTCCTTATCAGTTTCCTTGGCAAAGAAGGAAAGCTATCATAATAATTTAAATATGTCATTCCTTGTTTCTGTCTCATGGAAATGAGATGAAATAGGAGTAAAAGCAACTCCACAGATTTTTTTTCATGTGTCTTTGTATGTATAATCTCACTATATTGCTCTTAACATTTGTATTCATGTATTCACATACATATAGATTAGGAGTATCTGAATTCTTTCAAACTTACACACAGAAAAAAATGTTAGTTACTGCTTTTTGGGGGAGAAATTCCTCACCTGTTATTAATATATTCATTCTATCAGTAAATATTTATTGAACATTTACTATACGTTCATCACTGAAATAGGTGCTGGGGACTTGGCGCATCCAGGGTCCTGAAACAAATATGCTGTGGATGCTAAGAGAAGGCATTGCATAAGTAAATACTGTGTGGTGATGGTGATAAACATTAAAAAGTGTTAGAGTGTCACAGCTTAAATACAGTGCCCATGGAAAACCTCATTGGTTGGGATCCATTTGAGGGAAGTGAGGGAGCAAGTTCACGTGGGGAAGAAATTCCAGGAAGGGGAAAGAACAAAGGCAAAAACCTTGAGTCTAGAGCCTGCCTGAACAAGAGGAAGGAGGCTCTCTGTAGCTGGAGTGAAGTGATCAGACTGTTGGATTTCCAGATGAGATCAGAAGCTTCACTGGTCAGGATAAGCCAGTAGTGAAACAAGGTGCAGAATTTTGTAGTCATTCATAAAGATTTTGGTTTTTGTGCTAAGGAATGGGAATCCATGGAGGACATGATTTAATTTGCTTTAAAGAGATCATCAGGGTGCCAAGGGCAGACTGAAGGAGTCAAATGATAATCATTTGTGAGAGATGCTGAAGGCATGACAGAAACAATGAACTGGAGAGATGGGCTTGGATTTGGGAGATGTTTTGAACATGGATCAATGAGTCACTGGAGTAGGAAAGGTTGAGTGTAATTCCCAGAGGAAGAGTGAGCCCCTTGGTCCTTGGCCAGGGGCAGGACAGAAGATGGATCTGTAGGGCTGGAGCGGTGGCTCAGTGGTTTCGGCGCTCGCCTGGCAAGCACAAGGACCCGGGTTCAAACCCCAGCACCACGTACACAACTGAGTGTTGGAGCAACTAAGGCCATGTGAAAAACTAAATAAAGTTGTTTCTCTCTTTCTCTGTCTCTCTCACTGTCCTCTCTCTTTAAAAAAAATTAAAAAAAAAGAAGATGGATCTGTACATAGATCCATTATATTAGCTTCCATAGTAGGCTTATGATTGTTATTTCCACTTTTAAGATTATAAAACTAAAATTTAAAGAGGTTGACTATCTTATTCAAATTTCAAGGTTGCAGGTAACAAGGTTGTAGGTCACAAATAGGTTTTCTGATGCCCTGTGCCATCAATGCCCTTTCTTCCACATAACCCCTGTCCAACTGCCTGCCAGACACTACATGATTGAGTGAAGATCAGGTTCCACATTGCTGAAGTGTCTGCTCATATAGTGAACTAAGGTGACCCAATCCTACACCCTGGTGTATGGTTGGCCAATCTGCAGCTCTTTGGTCATGAACATGGCACAGGCTGGCACAGACCTATGTGTGTGATGGGAATCCACTTGACCTCCTTTTTAATTAATTCCTTCCTTCCTTCTTGCCTTCCTTCCCTGACCAGTTTGTAATAAGTACATCTTGTGCTCAGCAAAGTATTAAATTATTTTAACAAATTCTCCTATTTATTTATTAATGAAAGCATAAGTAAATTAGCCAATAAATGCAAGAACCTGAGTATAGAGCCATGGAGGAAGAAAGATCTGAGGTATTGGACATTCTCTTTTGAATATGCTCCTTCATAGAAGCCTGAGGGACATTTAAGTTGAAAATACAAGACTCTGGCTCAGACAAGTCCAAGTGAGGACATTGATTTGAGAGTTTACGAATATTCTAAAACTTCTCTTCCTAAGCCTCTGGGAGGAGGTAACCAGTAATGCAGCTTTCCATTCCATTAACCTTATCTTTCCTGTTGTTTTTAAGTGTGCATGAGTGTACAGAAGAGTTGAGCAAGCAAGAATCAGATCTAAAAGAAGAAAAACTTTATTTGTCTTCTCCCTATCCTTTTATTCAGTGGAGTTTTTGTTCCTCAGATGCTGGAGGATGATTTTGACATATTCCAAAGATTTTCAGTTTATTCTTGGCAAATGCACATACTTATGGTGATTTGAAGTTGCAGGAGTAATCTTAATTTCAAACATTTAATGTCCAGGGCAAAGAATTATTGAATATGTCTGATTTGGTTTAATGTCAACACATTGACCTTTTCCTGATACAGACCTGGATCACTCTGGAGGCAGAAGAGGAGCAGGGGGCCACAATGCCCCATCTTTCAAGCCTGTATTTCCTGCAATGAGAAAAGAGGAGGGGGGAAGAAGAGGACAGGACCATTCTTACTTTGCTGGATGGCTTCACGTATTGGTCCTGGAAGATGTCTGAATCATTTTGTATAGTATATTTTAGGCTCCTTGAAATTGGAAACTTTAACTTGAAACTACTATTAAAAAAGATAAGTCTTTATTCAGAGCAGACAGTTGTGGCCCCTTCCTCAGTCCAGGGACATTGGTAGGATCCTTACCCAGCATCCATGATCTCCCTCTTTCTGCAGACTTCCCCTTTCCCCTCTAGGCAGTGCTATTGTCCAGAACAGGACCCAGACACTTGCACTGCCTCTCCCCCTACCCTGAATGGCCCACACCAGGCCTGGCATAGGACTGTAAACCATAGCACCTCAGTCACAACAGCAATGTGATCCTTCTCTAGCTTGCAAGATACCCTGTGCAAGAGTCAGGCCCTGGCCACAGTCCTCTTCAGCTTCCTAGGATGAGGACAGGGCTCCAGTTCCTTCATTCTGAAATCTCAGGGGATGCAAGCCAACCTGTTCAAGGGAGAAGTTGTGTGCTCCTAAGAAATTCTTTTCCTCACCTTCACTCGATAAAGGAACGAGGGGTAATCATTCTCTTTCAGTGACATCTTTCTCCCCTGCTCCTCATACACATGGGTAAAAATACTCCAAAGTGAAACATCACAAAGCAATATTAGGAGGTTGCTTAGTCAGCAAGCTCTGGGGTGGGGGCTGTGGGCCGTGAAGCTTCCAGACAGAGGACCACTGTGATACCCCTGAAGAAAGAAGCCCTGTGAGAAGCTGGAGAAGGGAGTTGCAGAGCTGAGTGTCATTTGTCCCTTTATCTCAGAGAACCTGGGTGGAGATTTGTTGGCACTGGCTTCCTGTCATATTATGTACTGTGACATTCTCCAAGTAAAGTTTTCATTCACCAAAGGGGCAGCTAGCCAGGAGGTGGGGGTATAGGGCTGGGGCTGGGCTGACGTCCTGACTCTCTGAAGGTCCTTTTCATGCCTGTTAACTCTTGCTCCCTCATAACTGCTAGGAAAAGGAAGTAGGTCATTTTGTGGATAGGGGAGCCATTTTCAAATGTATACGTAAAATTTTGCTTTTAAGATTCCAAGAATTTCAGCTTGTAAGTCAGAATTTCACACCCCAAATGAAATTGGCGAGAAGCCTAGAACTCGCCATTTTCTCTGTAGGTACTAAAATTCTCACATGGATGTACTTAAAGAGTACTGGGGTATTAAAATGTCTTTTGAGCTTAAGATTTATTTGCATATGATTCATTGGCATGGTTATTTACTTACCAGAGTCAGTTTTTTTTTTAATTTCAAAACTGTCCAGGAATCACACATGTATTTATTTTTAAGATGTCCTATCATTGGAAAATATTGACTTTAATGATCCATTGGCACACTTTCATATTTTACATATTCTTTGTATGAACAAAATGTTATAGTGTTTTCACCTAACTGAGTGCACTAGAATCTTGTTAATGGTTAACTCAGTTGGATAAAAGAATATTAGAAGCCTTAATCCTCTTCAATTGGATGTGGTAATTTAATATATTAGTTACACTTCAACAGAATATCGTCAACTGCATAGGATAAGCAGAAACATTGTGGTTGACACCCCATCCTCCATGATGTACATAATTCATAAGTACCTATTCCACATAGGCAATGGCCTTCTTAAAAACACAGTCGATCATCATTATGTAACATGTGGATTCTGCGTTTGTGAATTCTACTCACTGAAGGTTGTCTCTAACCCCAAAGTTGGAATTCACAGCACCAAGGAGACTTTTGTGAACGTATGCAGAATGATAAAACATTTTCATCACTCCAGGTGCACATTTCCAGCTGAGGTCAAAGAAGGTGGCACTGTCTTCACATTTCAGTCCTTGTCCTGTAGACATGCATTTCAGTGTAGTTAGTGCTGTGTTTTTTGCACTTTTGTGATTTCTGTTTGATTTTTCTGTTTAAAACAGCCCCTAAAATAATAGTGAAGTGCTATCTGGTGTTCCTAAGTGCAAGAAGGCTATGATATAATGAATGGAGAAAATGTGAGTGCTGGAGAAGCTTCTTTCAGGCTGGAGTTGCAGTGTCATTGGCTGCAAGTTCAACATTAATGAATCAATAATATGTATTAAGTGCAGTATCTTAGACACATAAGACAAGGCTATGTATTGATTGGTTGATGAAAATGTGTAACCAAAGCCTAGTGGGAACAGAACCCTGTATCTTCCTTAGCGGCAATCTTTAGTATTCACTAACTCAGTGTTCATGGTGACTTTAAAGAACCTAAGTACTGACAATAACAAGAATCCAGAGTCACATTTCATCCTGTGTTCTCCTGTTGCCCACTTGAATGGTCATTGAATCCTCCATTTTTATCTAAAGACCCTGGATGTGTCGTTCAAAGGTTTTAAACAGGGAGATGGTCAGATTTGTGGTTTTAAATGTTGCTTTATAGGAAAAGGTAGGTTGGGGAAGGTCAGGAACCCAGGGAGGGCTCCCCTAGAGCTCATGCTTGAGGTGTTGGAGGCATGGGGTAGACTGAAGGGAGGGCAGAGGAGAAACAGATGCGTTGTGAACTGTGGAGCAGCAGCATGCACACTGGTTGAGACTGAATAGCATCAGGTACAGGGGAATAATCATGGCATATCAGATGCTTATCTGTGTGAGTCCTGGCATAGGAGAGGGTGACAAGATGTGAGGCTTCCCTGCTCCTATTTTGGGGACATTTATGAGACTCAACAGGAAATAAGATATGTGGAGCTTTAAAGCTTGGTTTGCACATTTGCATGTAATTCTCCAGAATTGCTTTCTTTGAGTAAAGTGGTTTTTCTGCTTTTGAGAATTTGGTTTGAAAAAGCCCTCAGGGCTATGCTGATGCAGATTTTTTCGATTTTATCACATCATCCATAAACATATAGCAAAATACAGGTTCAGAAAATTTAGTGGTTATTGTGAATTATTATGTGATGTAAAATGATAACATTGATATTTATGTGTTACATGTCATGGCACCAATATATGTTACCCTCTGATGTGTTTCTAGGATATAATTATGTCATTCTGTTGGAGATTTTTCTTCATGTTGATAAAAATTTTAAAAAGCATTTAATGTTCTGATAAGAAAACTCATTGTTTGGTGACAGCCTGAAAAGTAATCATTTTTTAAATATGAAGAATAATAGATTTATATTCACTTGAGGTAATTTCTACCTCACATTCAAGTTGCTGTTCTCTTGATTCTTCACATTTTATCATCTGTTCATTTTGCTGAGTAGATATGTGCAAAATGAACTTGGTATTGCTCAAATATGCCTTTCCCCTTTGTGTTGCAAAATATCTAGGCAAGAGTCTTCAATGTAGAAATGATCTATGATTGACCAGTTAGATGGATGAACTTACAAAGTGAGTATATTGCTCAAGATCTGAGTTCCCAACTGCATTCCTATTTCTCTTGCCACTTTGTTAAACATATATTCAGTTATAAGAACCCAGAGGCTCTGGAAATGGAAAGATGAATAGAACACAGTCTTTGGTCTTTGGACTGTACTAGAGGATATGAATATGTAAACTAAATAAGCACAGTAACTTATCACAGAAGTTTCTAGAAGCTTCCATGAGAGAAGAAACAAAGAAGAAATATTAGAAAAGTTTTTCACAGGAAAGTTTATTGAAATATTGAAGGAAGAGTCTGCATTGGCCAGGTAGATGAGACAGTATGTGCCAAAGTAGTCAGGTGTTATGGTTTGGATG
>PVKS010033429.1:0-21718 GCA_004027875.1 Aplodontia rufa
CCTCCCTTCCCCTTCCCATTATAACTCTAAAAAAAGTATTAGATTGTAAAGCATTACATCTTATCTGGATTTAACTCATGTTTCTAGACCAACTTTCTCATTGTCCAGGGTCTAGACCCCACCTCCACAGATGAGTGGAGACAATCGACCCTTAGATCTCTGGGTTAAGCTGATTTTACTCATCATGATCTCTTCCATAGCCATCCATTTACCCTCGAAGGCTGCAATGTCATTGTTTCTAGTTGCTGTGTAATATTCCATGGTATAAATATACCACAGTTTTTGAATCCATTCTTCCAGTGATGGACACCGGGGTTGTTTCCATAGCCTAGCAATAGTAAATTGTGCTGCTATGAACATCGATATTGCTGGAGTTCATATTCTAATAAATCTCTCCTCTGTCAATTGCAATGGAAATACTTTATCTTGATTCATTTGGAACTTTTCAGATTAATGACCTCTGAGTTTTTAAAGAAATCCAGTTCTGTAAGAAGAACTCCATCGACACCTACCTCTTCTCACTATTTAGGGACTCTGAAAGTCTTGGACCAAAAGCAGAGTTCAGAACCTGACAGAGCAGATCACATAAGAGCAGCTGTTTATCAGGTAAAAAGAAAATATTTTTGGAAAGAAGAATTAATCACTTCCATAAGGCTACCTGTTTATCAAAGAATAAAGAGATTGTGCCAGAAATGATGATGGTTTGGTGGGGTTTTTGTTGCTGTTGTTTTAGTTTTATAATTTTTGTTTTGTTTTATTTCCTGTGCTGGAGGTTGAACCCAGGACCTTATACACACGCTCTGCCACTGAGCTTCACTTCCAGCCTTAGAAAATGATGATTTGATGGGAAAGAGTTTCCTTTAAAATATCTGAGCAAACCAAAGCTAGGTTATTAAATTATTAGCTTCCACACTTTTTTAAGTGATTATAGTTTGTTTTTTTTTTTTTAAGATAGAAGGACAGTGAGAGAGAGAGACAGAGAAAATCAATTTTTATTGATTTTTTTCACATGGCCTTCGTTGCTCTGACACTTAGTTGTATACATGGGTGCTGGGATTTGAACCCGTGTACTTGAGCATGCCAGGCAAGCGCAGTAACTGCCAAGCCACCGCTCCAGCCCCCGATTATAGTTGTTCTTAAGGAAAGAGAAGATAACATAATAATTTACAGAAATAGAATGAAAGCCAAATTATTATAAGATCTATATATGTTTTATCCTATTTTCTTCTAAATGTTTATATTATTTGTGCACAAAAATAGTTCTTAAAGTTTTTCTGGTTAGTTTACACAGAAAAAGAGTTTCCTAATTTTTCCATAATTTCAGGAAGCTATGTATATTTTTTGTTATACAGAATAGTATATTATTAGGAAATGGTACAAGTAAATTTTAGGAAAAAGTATTGGCATATTTAGCCAGTATAGTAAATCTTTGAAGTCAATGTTGTTAGTACTATGAAGAATAATGTGCATATAATTTTCTTAAGTATGCTCAATTTTTATGTATTAGAATATTATTAGAAAAAGAAAAATGATACTAGTTTTATAAAATTTTAAAATTTTGTGTTTTGCTTTTTAAGGTTTTAGTCAAGTATTTCAGAAATAGATAAGAATTCTAATTCATTTGGTCTCCTTTGAGTAGTATATAACCTTTTCTGTATTCTCACAGGAGTGGCTAGAAAAGAAAAATGTATATCTACATGAAATGCACAGAATAAAAAGGATTGAAAGTGAAAACTTAAGGATCCAAAATGAACAGGTATTTGTGAAATAAAGAAATAAAAAATGTTCTCAATTTTATGTCAGTAAATTATCTCTGAATATTTAACATTTGTAAATCAATTGTTTTTTAAAGTAACTTTTATATGAAAGACTTGATTTCCGATTTTATTTCTCTTGTTCTTTATATATTTTTATTTGACATAAATGGAACTTTTTATGTGAAAATAGAGACACAGTTTTTATTTTTTTTAATGTGGGATAGATATGGCACAACCAATTATGAACTTATTGCTTGTGACCACCAAATTCACTCTTTAATATAGACATCAGTTAGAACTTAGCTAAGAACATGAAAAATCTTCAGATGTTCACCTTTAGCTTTCTGCTTTTCTCTCTTGAGTTTTATGTGTGTCAAGACCAATCCTGAGCTCTTGACCTACTTTCTGTCCAAAGGACCCAAGCTGGACTCTTGTTCCAGACCCTTCTAGACTTTCAGTGAAACTCTTCCTCTCAATACTGCCTGCTAGGCTACAGTGCTTAGTTCTTTCCTATCTTCTACAGAAAATGTTCTGAAAACCCCCTTCATCATGCTGCTCAATACTAAAACAGATTGAGAGAGAAGCATTTTCAAATTGAGCAGCACTATAATGAATCTGTCCTGTGTGGAGCAGGCCCGGAACTACTGTGTGTCTGTTACCACGCTGGAGGACTTACACTGCTGTCGCCAGTACTGTGCCCCTACACCTAGCATCTGTACAGTTCTTTCACTTCTCAGTTATGTTTCCTCCATGATAAGGTTGTATGCCCTTTAATGATAATACTCTTTTTTTTTTTAAAGAGAGAATGACAGTGAGAGAGAGACAGAGTCAATTTTTATTGAGTTTTTCACATGAATTTCATTGCTCTGACACTTAGTTGTGTATATGGGTGCTGGGGTTTGAACCCGTGTACTTGCGCATGCTGGACAAGCACTGTAACCACGAAGCCACCACTCCAGCCCGCTTTAATGATAATATTCTAAGGCAAATATTGAATACTACGGGATAACATCCTTTGCTATTCAGTCACATACGTATTTTCCAGTCTGGCATATTTTCAATATTTAGAATATGTTAGTGTAGTAAGAACTGTATGTTTTGATATCATTCAAAACTGGGTTGAAATAAAAAATCTGTCCTTACTATTTGACTTGGTCAATTTACCTTCTCCTAACTTATTTTATGAGCCTATAATTTTCCAGATTTTTTTTAACCAAACATTTTTACAGTACCGGTCAGCCTGCCAGTTTATTTTGATAACACTTGTTTTGTACAGTTTCAAAAATGATAGCTGGTCTCCTTCTTAATAATATTGTCAGTATCTGAGAAATGTTTTTAGAAAAAGATGTTTTAAAATTCCATGAATAATTTAAGTAACATTTAAAAAGAAAATATCTTGTGGTACTGGGACTTGAACCCAGTGGCATTCTACGGCAGACCTACATCCTCAGCCCTGTTTATTTTTTTAAATTTTGAAACAAAGTCTCACTAAGTTGTTGAGGCTGCCTTCCAGCCTGCGGTTCTTCTGCCTTAAGGTCCCAAGTTGCTGGGATCACAGGCATATGCCACTGCTCCTGGCTTGGATATCAATATTTTTAAAAAATTAAATTGTCTAAACCATTCTAAATAAATTTTCTGCTTTGCAACTTAATGTCTGTATGTGATAACTAACCAGGAATTAAAGAGAAAGGTATATTTGTATATGAATATATTTTAAAATTTGTGAATATATTCATGTGTTTGTGTACATCTCTTATTTTTTTCCAAAATAGAAAAAAGCTGTGAAGAGAGAAGAAGCATTAGCATCATTTGAGGCCTGGAAAGCGATGAAAGAAAAGGAAGCAAAGAAAGTAGCTGCCAAAAAGAAGCTGGAGGAGAAAAACAAGAGAAAAACCGAGGAAGAAAACGCCGTGAGAAAAGGAGAAGCTCTTCAAGTACTCAAAGCCTTTGAAACCTTTCCTGGTTTTCAATATGTGAAACCAAAATTAACGATGAAGTGCGTCTTTACTTATAATAGTCACAGTAATAACAATGTCATTCTGAATTTTTTTCAGGCTTTTGAAAAATGGAAAGAGAAAAAAATGGAATATCTTAAAGAGAAAACTAAAAAGGAGAAAGAATATGAAAGAGCAAAGAAACAAAAAGAGGAAGAAACTGTTGCCGAGAAAAAGAAAGATAACTTAACTGCTGTTGAAAAATGGTAATCCAAAATAATACACCTTCTTGTAGATTTGAAATTAGTGACAATTTAGGCTTTCCTAGAGTCAAATAAATTTTACTTGATGGTGTAGTCAGCTACTTTGCTGCTGTGACCAAAAAGATCTGATAAGAACAATTAAAGGAGGAAAAGTTTATTTTGGGACTCAGGTTTTCAGAGGTCTCAGTCCATAGATGGCCAACTCCATACTTGGGGCCCAAGGTGAGGCAGAACATCATGATGGAAGAGTGTGGTGGAGGGAAGCGGCTCAGGACATCACATGAGGAAGCAGAGTGAGAGAGGTCCCCCCATCATGGACAAAAGGCACGTCCCCAGTGATCCCCTTCCGCCAGCCACACCCCACCTGCTTTTACTTACCACCCAGTTAACCCCTTACAGAGGATTAATTCACTCACTAAGTTAAGGCTCTCACAACCCAATCATTTCACCTCCAAATCTTCTCGTACTCTCCTACTCTTGAGCTTTTGGGGGACACCTCACCTCCAAACCTTAACACTCGATATTTACTAATGTCTCTCAATCTCATTATTTGCCAAAGTTGTGTTAGGGAATCTTTGTTATGTATTCTTTAACCTTCCAGTGTTTTATACTACCCTACTTAGGAATGAAAAAAAGGAAGCCTTTTTCAAGCAAAAGGAAAAAGAGAAAATAAATGAGAAAAGGAAGGAAGAACTGAAAAGAGCTGAGAAAAAAGATAAAGATAAACAAGCTATCAATGAATATGAGAAATGGCTGGTAGGTATTATTTACTATTACTTGTGTATTTTAAATGTGTGTGTATGTGTGCGCACGTGCATTTTCTTCTAATTGCTTGCCCCACACCTGTTCACCTTTTCTCCTGGAGCTGCCTGGTTGAATCCATTCTCTCCTTCTGTATATATTGTGTTTTCTTCTGTTTACTCCCATCTGTTAATGTTTTGACTGCTCCTTCAAGCACGCAGGCTTCAACTCCAGTTACGGTATTCTTCCATAACTGCATTCCCACTTTTCAGCCTTTCATCAGTCACCCATTCTTCCTTTGACTGGTTCTTGCATCTAGCGTGAAATACTAATCACATCTAACACAGAAAGTTCACGCAGATTGTATTAGGTGAAATGTTATGACACACACTAACACTGAGTTTAAGGGTGACAGAGTTATTCCATTTGTTTATTTTTTCCAGTGACCTCAAGAAGAAGGTCTTATTTAAGTGTGTTTTAATAAGAGCAAGTTTGAGATTCAGAAGGAACAATATCTAGCTGGACTACCTATACTGTACATATTTCTATGGGATTTTTAGTCTTTTTCTGATTGATTTATAGAAGCTTTTATATATATTAGAGAAATTAACCAATCATTTCAGATATAAGGTGCAAATATTTTTCATACTCTGTTCTTGCTTTGCAACTTTCCTTACAGTATTTTATGCCATGAAGAATTTAATTTTATGTATCAGATTTATGAGTTTTTTTTCCTTTGACTTCTAGATTTTAAGCATAGTTGAAAAATTAGTCTCTATAATTTGAGGTTAATCAAAGTTCTCCCATTTTTCATCTGATCACTTTAATATCTTACCTCTTAATATTTTTTCTACCTAGACTTTTTGCTGATGCATAGTGGGAAATATGATTACAACTTTATTTATTCCAACTGATCTTTTAGAGAATAGCCTATTTTTTTCTACTGATTTGAGCTGCTATCTTTATCATATGATCCATTCCCATACATTGTGGTCCATTTCTTGATTCTTTATTCCATGCCAATCTCATGATACATATTCCAGGGCTGTACTGTTTCATTACTTGACTTCAGATGTCTAAATATCTGTTTGGATTAATCTCCCATATTGGTTCTTTTATCATATTTCTGACTATTCTTATTTATTTTTTCATATCAACTTTAGAATCAATAGTAACTAGAGAGACACATGAGACCAAAGTTAGTTTTTAATGATAGGAATAAACTTAAGAAATGTGCAAAACCACTATAAAGAAAACTTTAGAACACTCATGCAGTTTCCAAATGAAAACTTGAAAAAATGGAATAAAACTGCATGTGGATAGAGATACTTAATCTTGGAATGATGTCATAAAGGCATTCAGCTGTCCCTGAAGTAATGTAAAATGATCCTATTTTGAAGGAACCAGCAGAATTTGTTATATATTGACTTTTGTTCTGCTTTATGGTAATTCTATGCAGAGAAATAGTAATAAAGTCATTGAAATTGATTTGATATCTGAATGAGAAAGGTAGTGTTTCATGATGATTTCCTAGGTTAAATTCTTAATGCATTGCTCCAAAAAACTTTAAAAAACTTTTTATATTAAAAGGATGTATACTAACTCCTAGTAGCACATTAAATAAATGTAAAAAATTGATTTTTCAGTTTTATTTCTAAATTTCCTTGAAAATGGTCTACGTAAATCACGGTTAGGTAACATTTTTTGTTTTTTGTTTGTTTGTTTGTTTTTTTAAGAGAGGAAGAGAGAGAGAAAGAAAGAATGAATTTTACTTATTTATTTCATCTGGCCTTTGCTTCATCAACACTTAGTTGTTTATGTGGTTCTGGGGTTCAAACCCAGGTCCTTGAGCATGCCTGCTCCATAACCTCTGAGCCACCACCGCTCCAACCTGGTAACACTATTTTTGACTCTCGTATTTAGTCTCTTTTTCATTCAGTCCAAAGGAGAACAAAATCTCATCAAAGACCTAGAGATAAAATAACAGGTTTTGATATGTAGGAAAACTTCTACAAATATAATGCTAACCTCTAAAACATGAATATATAACATGTTACAGAGCTACTCTTTATCTTACCAAGTTCTTATTGAAATTTGTCTTATGGCTTCAATTTTCCTGTAAAATAACATTTCAAAATTTTGATTACAACCTAGCTTAAGTCATAGTTACCTGTCATACAGAAGTGAACAGAAGGTTCAGCCTCCCACAGATGGCAGCCAGGACTTTTCAACAAGTTCTTTCACTTATTATCAAGGTAACATTATGGATTACTGTTCATTGATATTAAGAATAATAATTGCCTATTTCCTGTCCTGGCTTTTCAGCATCTTACTAATTAAGATCAATGTTGTTGTGTTTTTTTTTTAAGTTTTTCTCCCTACCCTTTCATGTTAAGTGGACTAGACCAAAAAAAAAAAAAATAGTTTTCAGTAAGTTTCTGTGAACATTGACTAACTGGTCCCTGTTCTACCCCTAACTACCTGGACAGTCCACCTCTCTCTAAAATGCTAAAATGACTGAGGATGAGATCTAATTATATCTTTTCCTTTCTCAATTAAGATTCTTAAAGACAGTTCCCTCTTTGCTTCAGTAGGAATAGCAAGCATTCAAACTTCCTATGACATGGAGCCAGGGCATGGATGTTAGGACTAAAAAAAAACCCACAAAGCTCCTGCCTTTTGATGTTTTTTGCTGTATGTGGATAATTTTATGTGAATGGGTCTTGCGTAATCTTGTTGTTCTTGTGATATGTATCCATCCTTGTTTGTACTGATGGAAGATGCATAGATAACCATAACTTATCACAATGCCTGCTCTCCCAACCCCTCAGCCAGCACAGACAGGGTTTCTCTGATCCTGCTTCTTCTTGAGGAATACAAGGAAATCCACAGTAGGAAGAAACCACCAGACTTTGTAGTGTTAGCAGAGAAAGAAGTGGAGAGACAATTCAAGTTGCAGGATGGAAAGGCCCGTTGCTGTTAACATACATATGTGTAGATAAAAGTTTAGCTTCCATACTGTTCCCCAGAGACTTAGCCGTTTTTTTGAAGGGACTATGTGCAGTGAAATGACATGTTTCCAAAGTTCATCTGGTATCATAAAAATGGAAAAACGTGAAAGATAATATTTTCAAAATATTATGAAACAAAGCTGTTCCTCAGTCAAGCAATAAAATGCAAACTTACCCTTCCACTTCTTCCTATGCTCCTGAACATTCCCATTGTGTGTTAGGATGTGTAATCTTAAATAAAAATCAGCTTGCAGCATGACATTTCAATCCAACTGTGGTCCCCCATTTTCTGCTTTGCTTCATTATTAAACTTCTAGAAAGTTCTCTCGACACTTTCACAATTCTACATTTCCTTTTCAGCCTTATCCACCGCAGTCTTGTCTCTTTCTCCATCCTTACACCAAGACTGTGCTTGTAAATTACAGGTTTGCCAGGCCATCTAGCCACTCCAGTCTTCCAGATCTCTCAGTAGTGTACACAGTTGCTTCCTGCCCCTCTTCCTTCTCCCTTGGCTGTCTTACTCCCCTGGTTTCCCTCCTATTCAGCCTTCCCTGTCCAGGCACTTGTGGCATTCTTTTACCTAAGTTGTAAATATTAGCGTGGCCTGCTCCATATCATGTTATTCATCTCCCTTTGTATTCTCTTTGGTTCTCCTCTCCCTTCTCCCACCAAGTTTTGGTCACACTGGCTCTCTTTTGTTTCCTCCTTTGTCCCCAGCTTCTCCCCACTGTCAGAGGCCTCCCACTGCTGTTTCCTCTGCTTAAAATGCCCTCCCCCAACACATTCACAAGTGGCTTCTCTTATCCAACATGTCTCACTTTAAAGTGACTTTCCCAAATCCACTTTTTCTGAAAGTAAGTACTCTCTTTTATTCTTTATCATGACAATTATTTTAGGGTTTCATAGAAATTCACACAGTTTGAAATTATGTGTTATATATTTATTTGTTTATTATCTGTACACTTTGAAGCTTCTCAGGATCTGTATCTGTGTGTTTAGATTTTATAATCATGTTATGCTTGACTCAGTGTAGGATCTCCTGCTCTTAAAACTTACTGAATAAGTAGGAATCATGGCAGCATTGCTCTCATAGAATAATAAATACGACACTGCAGAACCTACACATGGAAGAACAAGATGTATGGTAAAGTAGCACAAACTTTGGAGGCAATGAAATAACTATTGGATTGTTTCTTTGACATTTGGACATAAAATCACTTCAAGCATTGCCTTTTAGCAGAAGAAATTCCAAAGAATTAACATCGTAAACAATGAAAAGCCAAAAGAAAATAGAACTCAATATCAAATCTTATGGTAGTGGACATGCCTTTCTAACCCTGTAAATGCTGTAAGAAGCCATCACTCCTGGGGGTAAATCTAGTATCCAGAAACCATACACATTTTATATTATTTTGTTAAAAATTTATATGGTTTTTCAAAAATCAAAATCAAAATCAAAAACAGAAAAAAAGTCACAAAAAAAGGAAGCCATTAAAGGAAAAAGTGAGCAGTTATCCAATTAAACTTATAGTACATCAAAAAAGAAAGTCATTAGGTGTTTAGATGGTAAATTCCTACAGTTGCATTGGAGCAAAAGTTGACGTTGTCCAGTAAAGTTGAACACACACACAACCTTACAAAGTGGCAATTTTGTTGCAACCCACATACACAGAAAAAGCTTGACTTGTGCACAAGGAAACAAGTAAGGATGTTTATAACAGTTTATAGCAGCATTATTTTTGAATGGAAAAAAATGGGACCATCACACGTTTTCAATAAAAATAGACAAATAAGTTGTGATATGTATATATGCTGAATTCTGTCCATGAATGCAGAGCTGCAGCTCCATATACATAAATCGTAGAAACAATGGTTCAAAAAGAGGAAGTTGCGATACACACACACACACACACACACACACTCCCCATGATACCCTTTAGGAAAGATTCTAAAAACCTATAAGACAAAATTATTTGGTGTTTGAATGAATACATGAATACATATATAATGAAAGTCTTAAACGATGCACTGTACTGATAAACATCAAATTCAGAGCAATGATCAGTTCGGTGGAATGTGGAGGGAGAGACCTGATGGGAGTCAACACCAGGAACTTCAGAAACACGGATCATGTTTTCTTTTTTTCATCTACTTGGATTTTAATTACATTACTCTTTAAGTGGTTTTCTGTGGTTGAAATATTTCTTTAATACATTTTTTATAATGGTTAAGAACTACCAAAGGTAATTTTGACAAAATGATGCAAAGACAATTTTTATTTGAAAATGTACAAATTGATAAACCTGAAAGGCACTGATATCTACACAGTTAAAAGGGCAAAATAATTGAACAGAAAATTCACCTAAAGGCTAAAGAAATGTTTGAATATGCACTTACACTCAGTGATAAGCAACAGCGCATGAAAAGTGGAATTTTCAGTTATCTATTTAAACCATGGAGGATCTCTTGCTGCCAGCAGTCACGCGCTGCATTCAGTTAATTTACTTCTGAGCATCTACTCTCAGAAGGTAATCACCAACTTCTAACAATACTATTTTTCAGCTATAGAATTGTAAGTTTATATTTTTCTCATTTCACACAATTTTTAATATCATCATATTTAACATTTAAACAATGGAGTGATGTGAATACCTATTGGTAGTATATAGATTGAATTATCTGTTATTACCTTTATAAGCAATTGTAACTTTTACAACCAATTAAACCAGGAAATAGTAAGTAACAATCTTATAATGGACTATTTTGCTATTCAGCAAGCAGCTTTGATTTAAAATAATGTCCATGTATGTGTATAAATTTATAGTTTTCTGTTTTTTCTTTAGGAAAAGAAAGAAAGACAGGAAAGAATCGAAAGAAAGCAAAAGAAACGCCATTCCTTTCTTGAGCATGAGACGCTTCCTCCGTGGAGCCCTCCTGGCAGAACAGTGTTCTCGAAAGTGTTCTGACCATCCCAGTTCTTAGGTTATTTACCAACTTGACAGTTTTGGTCATGAGATTAGAACCATTCATTTAATTACTTGTAGTTAGAAAAATCTATTTTAATTAAATGCTGGGCCTTTCTGTTGAGAATGAAGATGATACTTTGCAGCTTAATCAGCGAAAGCATTTTTTTGAACTGTAGATAAACTGTCTCCAATGGAGATCTAATAATCAGATTGCTCTTACCTTTGAAATGCAGAGCTTCCTCATGTTCTGAGAATTCTGAAAGTGGAACAAACCTTGATCATTTTCATTAACCTCTGCATGCTATTTAAGTATGTTTAAACCAAATAAAATCAAGGAAACCATCTAGGTACCATAATCTTAGAAATAATTGGATCTGTGGATGATTATGCATCTGGATTCAGGTTTTTTAAATGAATGTTTGCTGGGGAGTATGAGTATATTATTTCTTCAAAAACTGATGTTTTAAGCATATATTGTTTCTTCTAACACTGTTAAAAGAAGCTGCTTCTGCAAGTTAGAATTTTGGTCAGTTGAGGAAATAGTTCAGTAAAACTAATCCGTGAAGCATTTTGTTTAAGAATTTTGCCTTATGATTTAATGTGCATATACTTTTATATACTCCAGGCTTATGTGACAAGCATAGGTACTTCGTAATGAAAATTTTCTCTCTAAATTCTATCTCACTTTGTTTACTAGTTCAGAGATACCAAAAGACAGCAATTTCGTGGTAGTGATATGCTTACACATTAGTTATGAAAACTCCACAGGAGTTCAAGGTCATTATCATATAATTATTTTCTAGGCTAAAACCATAAACATGATGAAGGTGATGATGTCCTTTAAACTTATCCAGAGTTTTAAAGCTTGCATTAAGGAAACAGCTGAATGAAACAGCAAGTTGATAGAAAATATCCAAAAAACTTTTTATTTATTTATTTGTTTTCTGCACATCCTTGTAGTAACTGGTCTCATACTTGAACTGGTCATCTGTTTTAAGACAGACCAGTTGTCAACTCTCCAAGCTGAAATGTTGCTTTAATCAACAATGCAGTGCAGAGACAATGAATGAAAGTAAGCAGTTACTATTTATAGAGAACTTACATCATCTCTGCTGGAACTTTACAAATGTCATATCTCGTCTTAACAACAACTGTTCAGGATAGGTGTTATTAGTTTCATTTTACAGATGAAAATACTAAGGCTTAGAAAAACCCATAATTTGCCATTCATCTAGTATGGGACTGAGTCAAGACCAGGCTGAGGAAGTATGTCTGAGTTTGCCTCCCTCCTGAGCCTCTGTGCTCTGATACACTCCCATGTGACCTCCGAGATTGTAGGTTCTTGCAAACCTCTGTATTAATCAACCCTGCAAATACATTTGTAACTCTCAGAGCCTAAAAGCATATATTCCCCGAAGAAAGAGCTGCTACTTATTAGAGATGGTGGACCTCATTAAATCTATAAGATGAGATAGGAATTCATAAAATTTAAGGAATTATTCAAACATGTGTCTAAGTTAGAATGTTAGAAAAATCAGTAGGTTAACACAAGCTTTGAGATTCCTAAAGGAATTTTAAGAAGTTTTATACTCTGAACACTAACCTTGCTGCAGGGTTTATGCAAGATAAGATGTCATGGTCACTTTGAAAGATCATGTGAAATAAATAAATTTCATAGATAAAACTAGAAGACTTTTTATACTGCTAGAACTAGTGGAATACTTCATGATATTGAAGTGATTACCAGCACCATGTATTATAGGTATGGGATTCAGGACCTCTCATTTGTCCACATGTCCCCCTTGGTATCAAACTTTTATTGCCTACAAGAATAGATTGTTACGTGTTCTTTTGTTTTTGTTCAACATCGTCTTACGTATAAGTGTTTCTTGTATTGTTAGATATTCAAAACTAAAGAGATTTGCAACATCCAAGGAAATAAAAGGAAAAACAAAAAGGTACAGCTACGTTTGGGGACCAGAGACCATAAATGTACGTGTCATAGATTTCACATTAAATATATACTTAAGCTTCCTGTTCATTTTTTCTACATTACGTATTTAGTATTATTCCCTCATAAGTTCTGCAAATAGAATGAGCATTATCAGTGTCAAGTGTTTGTCACACAATAAGGACTTAATAAGGACTCAGTGTTGTCATGTGTTGCTGCCCTACATTTCTCCACCGAACAAACGTGAGGACATCAGCATGGACAGGGTTGGCGATAGTTATCTAGCGTTCCACATTTTTAGCCTACACAAAGAATTCTGCCTGCCTGGCCAGTCTAGTTTGAGCCACTCAAGAGAGAATAAAGCACTGCCTTGTGGTAGAATACTTTTAAAAAGAAAACTGAATGCTGATTTTTTTAGGGTTGCTTCTGAGATAGGATGAAATGAGAAATTGAGATGTTTGTGAGTTCCCAACAAATCATTTCCCTCAAATGCTAATAGATTTTTGTCTTACTATCATGTTATTTTCTGTTTATACCAACTAGTGCTGAAATTATCTAGACGAATGAAATCACCTCTTGAGTAGCCCAAAGCTGAGTTTGGAGGAGTGAAAATACAGTACTGAACTATTGTTTAATTCCCAAGATGCAAAAAGGGATAATCAAGTATGATAATATTCCTTTGAATATAACTATTTAATGGATAAGATTTTTCCTGTATTCCCTTAGAAAATATCAAATATCATGTAATTTCTACTCATTAAGTTTCCTTTAATTTATAATGGAATATTTAATTCAAATTAAAGATAAAAATTCTATAGAATTTCATATTAAATGACTAACATGGAAATAGCATTAATCACTGGAAGAATGCTAAGATTTTGAATAAAATATGAATTGTATGAATACTTTTAAGTACTATTGAAATTTCCTCCGAAAGCATTTGTGGATAAATTTAAATATTTAAATATTCATATTAAAATAAACTTGTACATTGAGGTTCTATAATAGCCAAGAAAATGGTAACGTTGCACAAATAAAAAAGCATTTTAGATCAGAAAGAACTTAAAATTTTTAATGAAATTAAATAAGAGCTATTCATAGAATAACAATATCCTAGTAGTTTGTGTTTGCCTCACACTTTGAAAATGTGAACCCCTTTATTGTTTTAGGTTGAACTGAAACTGATAATTTTCACTATTGCCAAAGCAGTGCCTCATTGTAGTTTAGGTGTTCATAAATTAGTGATGGTGATGATGCATCTGAGTGGGATTTTAATAATCTAGGAAATCTGGCCAAGACTTTTCATTTCTAATGAATGTACTGACATAGCTAATGTTAAAATTCAGGTTTCCCAGTTGTACTGCCTATAATTCCATAATTTTGATAATCTGACAAAACTTTCATGCTAACTTTTGTTAACAACGGCTTTTGTGTTTATTGTTAATTGTTCTCTCATCTGTTTTCTTTTATCTCTACCACCTTCTCCAGAACTATCCACCAAATCAAAGTTATTTGGTTACTGGCACTATTATTTACAATGGAGAAAATAAGTTTCTTAAATTCTGAGTTATGGGTTAAAACAATAGAGAAAAGAGATTTCACAAAATAAAGGAAAGGGCATGCTATTCAAAATCACTCCATAAAATAAACTTGTACAGGGAACTGAGATTTCCCTAATTTAATCCTTGCTGATTCCAGTAGTATTATATTAAAAGGTATTGAAACTCACATGCTTTCATTCTGCCCAAAGCAGATATCAACTCTACTAATTCTAGTTAAACTGAGAGAATATTACAATGCTGTCTAAATGCTTAACTAGAGGCTTCTAAGTTCTTTTATTTTAAAATGTCATGTGTTCCTGTTATTTTGGAATATGTATGTTATATGTAATTGTATGTTAAATTTGGGTAGACAAAATTCTTGGTATTCAATTTAGGATATGTCAGAAATATTAGGGAAGATATATTCGATGTATACTTTTTGGTAGCACATTTTCATGTAATAATTTATTAAAAGTCAGCCATTCAGAATCAGTTTTATTGAGTGTTATTTATTCACTGATCGTGTACCAAAATTTCATTACATAATGTTAGGAAGTGTGGTATGAATTTTATTTGTGGGCTACAGATAAAAATAAATCATATTATGTTAATATGCCTTTCATTAAAATGACTGAGAATTTGGATATTAAGTTGATTTTTAACTTAAAATTTAGATATAGAACTGATTTTTATTACATAAATTACAAAAGTAACATAATCATTAAATAATTTGAAATGCAAATAATCAAATCACCCTCACTCCCATATCCACAAAATAATTAACCAACATTTTTTACTCTTCTAGTTTTTCGTTTCTAATTTTCCAAATTATGATGAGTATGAAGGAAAAGAGACTTCCCTCTATCTCTGTTTCTGTTTCTCAGTCTGTCTCTATATTTCTTCTATTTTTTCTGGTCTGTGTGTACACACGTATGTGCATATAAATCCTGTCTAAAGTGTATACACGAATATGGGTATACATCAATATATTCAAACACAAATGTATCTTTTATTCTTTGAAATAAAATGAGATCAAACTACATGTTTTGTAACCAGGTATTTTACTCAGCAATATGTCATAAATATATATTTCCATGCTAATATCACTTTCTAATGATTTTTGATGCTGCAAAAACAATTTATTTAGCCTATTGAGTAATTTGTTTCCTTACAAGTGCTTACATTAGTAAATGATACTATAACAATAATTATTATCCTTGTAGATAATATCCTTACTAGAGATGATGAACCACATTAAATCTGTGAAATTAAATAAGAATTCATAATATTTAAGGTATTCAAGCATTTAGCTTTAGAATATAATGCAGCAGGCTATGTAGCAAAGTTCGGGGATAGTCACTCAAGAGATTTTATGTACAGGATTAATCTTGCTGCAGTGTTTGTGCAAGATAAAAAAGATGTCATGGGTCATTTCATTAATTCCAGTCACTACTCTATATTTAAAAAATCATAAATTAAATATAAACCTTTATATACTGTCAAAACTGCAAGACAGAGTGGAAATTGTTGGTTAAAATGTACAGAATTTCAGTTTTTACAAGATGAATAGAGTCCTGAAAATTGGTTGTACAACATGACTGTACCTATCACTACTGAGCTGTGCCCTTAAAAATGATTATGATGGTCAATTTTATGTACATTTTACCACAATTTTTTAAAAAGCAGAGTAAAAATTAATAATGCTTACTTATTCATATGTGGGACAGAAAACTCCTTAATTATAGAATGTCTTTTCTTTTGATGGAACTGGGCTGACTTGCTCATCCCAAATGACCCATCACTGATCCACTTAGAGTTGCAAGCAGAACAGCAGCACTCAAGGGCTGAAACCTAAACTGAATGCTGAAAGCCACAGTTTGACAAAACCTTCTAATATCTCTTCCATTCAGATATTTTTCTTACATATTCTTGCCCACTTCATTTTTGAGATTACCTTTAGTGTTCTTTAAAGCTTTTTAAACCAAATCATGTTCTGATTCTTGGAAGAATTACAGTAATAAAATCTGTTGGTTTTCAATAGGTATGATAATACCAATCCCTATCCTGAGGTTGATTCATGTACAGTTGATATTTTTGTATACTAGTTATGCAACTTTGAAAAACAATTAACCTCATGGTGATCATATATCCCCTTTTTGAAAAATCTTCTGTGATGCCTATCCATTCCACACTTCCCAGAATAACTTACATTTATCCCTACATTGTTTACTCACCCTGAATGACAATCATTGAAGGCCTTATCTTTATAAGTATGTTTTTTCAACTTAAATGAGAACTTTATTAGAACAGGAACTATATTTCATACATCAACATTTCTACTTTATCAATGGGCTCTGGATAAATATTCCTTGCCTGATAGAAAAGCAAGCTAAAAGTAGAATATTAAATAGTTCTTGAGTGCTTGTAATGACTACATATAATGTACATAAACAAGGACTCTATATGATAAAATTATCAAACAATTATAAGTACTAAAATGGCATTACAAATTAGAACAACTCTAACAAATGCTGGAGGGGTTGTGGAAAGAAAGGAACACTAACCAACTGTTGGTGGGACTACAGACTGGCATAGCCACTCTGGAATGCGGTTTGGAGACTCCTCAAATAATTAGGGATTGATCCACCATAGGACCCAACTATCCCACTTCTGAATACTTTCCCAGAAGAGCTAGAATCAGCATATTACAGTGACACAGCTACATCAATGTTTATAGCAGCTCAACTTACAATAGGTAAATTATGGAATCAATTCAGATGCCCTTTATTAGATGAACGGATCCAAAAACTGAGATTATATGATTATATATATATATATATATATATATATATATTCTACTCTGTTATTAGAAAGAATGATATCATGACTTTTGCAGGTAGATGGATAGAAATTAAAAAAAAAAAAACATGCTAAGTCAAAGAAGCAAACCCAGAGACTTAAGCCTAGGATAGGCTGAAAGTTAGGCAAGTTTATTTACTACACCCACCAAATTTTAAATAACACACTATATGGGGAAAGTAGCTACAAAGAGGTGAGGGGAAGGGCAAGAGGAGGAGAAATAGAGGGTAGAGAGAGAGGGAAAAGGGAAGTTATCAATACCGTAGGGTACACTTGACTCCCCTGAGAAGCCAAATAATATTCATGTAGGCATTTAAAACTAGATAATTAAAAAATTAATATATGTGTATATGGACATTTATATATGTAATAGGGGAAACTAAAATGGAGACGAGACTAGGGAGTGGGTGAAGTAGGAGAGATCCTGGATAAGGATAGGGTACAAGTTACATTGTCATTACAATATGCATATATGAATTTTTAGCAACAAACCTCTTCAATATGTAAGACTATGTTGAACTAATAAAATAAATAAATAAATAAATAAAAAGGGCTTTGGTGTGGCTCAGTGGTTAAGTGCCCCGGGTTCAATCTATGGGGGGAAAAGACAAATTAGAACAACTCTTAAAAATAGTTTGAAATTTTATCTTAGGTATTGCATTTTTTATTTCTAACTAAATTTTAAAAAGAAAACAAATACTGTTTGTGCATGTGTGTATGTGTGTGTGTGTCATTGTATTAAAGTAAGTTCACATGTGTTCTAATAAATACAAATAAATTGAACCCTATGTAGAGAACTCTTTTCCTTCTTTCTTGGCGTCTTTGCTGAGACGCTATTAAATAACAACAATAACAGAAAGAAAAAGAGCAAACACAGGGCTTCCTGGTTCATTCAGTCTAATGAGTAAATCCTAGATAGAAGTATCTTTTGAGTGGGACTGAAATTCAGACACGCACAGGTAGAGATGCTGTAGTGATACCTCAGCCTGGATGAATGGATTGCATGGCTGCTGTGTGGCTACTTTAGTAGATCTAGAGCTCAGACTTACACCTTTAAAACTTGTGATTGTGATCTCTACAAATACTACCAGATGTTAATTGCTCTACACCAAAATCATTAATTCATCAATCAGTGAAGAACCTACCATATGCTACACTCTCCCATGAACCTTGGAGATACAGTCATAATAGACATGCATAGTCCTGCCCTCAAGAAATTTATCTTTGGGTTGAGAGGACACAAAAGTCACATGGACAAATATCTAAATAAAATAAATTCAATTCCTTATAAATCCTATGCAAGACATAAAATAGGTTAACGTGGTCTAGGATGACCAGTGTTTGGAAGATTGGCTGTTTTAGCAGTAAGATTAGGGGAGGTCTTTCCCCACACCAAGAAATAAAGATTTATGACCTGAAATGATAAGAAGACAACTTTTTGGCTAGTTGTCAGAGGAACTGGCCAAGAAAAGCACAACTGAGTGCAAAGGTTTTGAAGAGGGAAAAAAGGAACAATGACTAGTAATAAACAAGGAGTAGATACAGAGGAAAAGAGGCCAGAGAAGTAAGAAGGCCTTGAACTGTGTAGAATGTCAGAAGCCCTTTCAAGACGTTTGGATTTTATTCTGCATGTGATAGAGGGTTTTAACTGGGGGTTGGGGTGATTTGACATACTCTGGATGGATCTTTCAGGTGGCGTAGTGAGGGATGCACAATGGGAGGGGCTCTTTACTTGCCCAGCTAAGGACTGACAGTGGGTTGGGTGAGGACTGCAGCAGTGGACATTATGAAAAGCTGCTGAAAGAAGAGCAAGCAGACTCTTCTGATGGAGCTATGAGTAGAAGCTGGGAAGATCAGACAAAAATCAACGGCTGCTGCAAGGTTTTATCATGGCCCAAATGAATGGATGGATGGTGATATCCTTTATCCAGGTAACAGATTTGGGGACAGGAATACAGATGATAGGTTTCAGGGGGATAATTCAAGAAGACTCAGGGCACAGCGAAGTAGTTAGGGGAAGGATATAACGACTCTTCCAAACCTATAGCTGACCCGCTCTGCTTCTTAATTAACTCAGACCACACAGAGCCCAAGACACAGACCCAGTCCCAGAAGGCTTAGGTGAAGTGCGCTTGAACCTGGGTCATAATTTGTGTCTGAGAGCAATCATATCTCTTAGCAACCCGTGCCTGATGCTGGGCCCAAACACCACCTCCCCTTTCCCCTGTTTTATGGTTCTTTTCTATCTTCTCCAGCATATCCAAGGGGGCCACTTCCCCTCCGTATATCATGACAATGAGTAGTACTAAGAGTTGTCCTGTCTTTCTACTTCCAGGAAGTTGCTTGTCCTCTGTGCTACTTTCTCATTCTTTTCTCAATAACGTTCAAATTTTACATGTCAACAAATATGTAGGAAGATCGACGCAGACATAATATCCTATTGTGGAGTGAATAGCTAATAGATTCATGAAGTAGTGAAATTACAAGGTTTTTAAAAACTGTATACAGTAACAAATACCTCCCTTTCCTGCCCCTGGCCACTCAGATCCTTTCCCAGGAAGCAACCATTATTACCAGTTGCTATGGTTTAGATCAAGGTCCAGGTATTAAAGGTTTTGTCCCCAGCTCAGTGGTACTGGCAGGTATTAGAACTTTTAAGAGGTGGGGTCCAGAGAGAGGGAGTTAGGTCATTGAGGGTGTGTGTCCTTGAAGAAACTAGTAGGACCCAGATTTTTTCTCTCTCTCTCTTTTGTTTTCAGCTATGAGGTGAATGGTTTTGCACCTCTGAGTACCCCTGCCTTACCACAGACCCACAATCAGTGACCCCAGCAACCATGGACTGAAGCCTCCAAAACTATGAGCTGAAATAAACCCTTCTCCTCGTAAGCTGATTATCTCAGGTATTTGTTATGGGGACAGAAAGCTGAATAAAGCTTCGGGTGTTTGTCTTTCCAAAAATATTATCTTATTAAAAAGAAATATGTATATGTTATTTGCATATACAATTCTTTTTATTTATTTTACTTTTTTCAGAGAGAGAGAGACAGAGAGAAAGAGAAATCAATTTTATTTAGTTTCTCGTTTGTCTTTTGTTGCTCTGACACTTTGTTGTGTACATGGTGCTGGGGTTCAAACCCGTGTCCTCGCTCATGCAAAGCAAGTGCTGTAACTGCTGAGCCCCTGCACGTACAGTTCTGAACAGTGTTTGTATCTTGGAAAACTTTCTAAAGTAATGCATTTAGAACTATATTTTTTTATATTCTTTTTTTATGTTTTTGGTTCAACAAGATCTTACATATTGGAGGGAATTATTGTTACATATCCATGCAGACATAGATATTGACAAAGTAAGTTAAGGCCCATCCTAGTCCAGGGTCTCCCCCATTTCATCCAATCTCACGACTCCTCTGTAATACCCTCATGGTATAGATAGAAATGAGAATATACGTGTGCATTGATTATTGAAATTGCTGAGTTTATGTGCTACCTGAGTATAGTTTGGCTTCTTATGGGAGTCAAATGTGCCCAGCCATATATCTTTGTTATTTATAGCTGCATACTATTATAGTATATGTATGGATACTTTATTTGGCAAATTCCCTTATTAAAGACTATTTATGTATTTTCAATTCTTTAACATAGTGTCAAATAATAAATCAGAAAGAGTCACATGGAATGCTATTTTATTTATGAACAGGGGGAAACAGTCTGTAGCTTGATTTAGAAGGAGAAAACAGGATTCATATTTGAGGGAGATGGAAGAAGGAAAAAGAAGGAAAGAAACCCTGACTGGCAACATGATCTGCTTTCCTCTCCTTGGGTAAGTTCCTGGTTGGTGAGCAGCTCACAGAGGCCTTTGGGGTGTTCCGCCTTTGGGTGGCTGCATAGGTCATAAGGGAGGTAAAACCTGCAGTTACTATGGAGACTTTTAAAAACCCTGAACTGGAGGTGTAGGGAAGGGGATGGGGAGGGGGGAGGGTATATGAAGAACTCATAGGAGTCTGGTGATTGGGAAGATGGGGGAACCATCCCAGAAGCCGATGTCATTCCTCCACTAGATACCCATTTAACACTCGAGTTCTTCTGGGGGAAACTGCAACAGATGAAACCCATAGTAGTTTATCTGTGCGTTGGCATTACCCCTGGATAAGAAAGTTTATACACATTGATTGCTACAGTTTTGACAATGTTTCCCCCTCATCCGTATCCTGCATCACTATATACTTCTAATAAACTTAAACAAAAAATAGGATCTGTAAAAGAACAAAATGTAACCAGGCTTTAAGACAGTTGCCTTCCTTCCTATATTGTTTTTGTAAAATAGGTATAAAAATAGTTCTGTTTGACTGTATGCAAATAGAATGTCATTAAGATTAATATTTGTGGCAGACAAACCTAAACTGGACATGTTCTTTTTGTATGCAAATGGTTCTATTCGGTTTTAGAGAATCATTGTAAATGGAGAGATTGGTTTGTGATGAATGGAAAAAAAGAGAAATTCCATTTGTCAGTATTTACTGAAATCAAAATATGGACAGCTACCCTCACTGGATGAATGGATCCAAAAACTGTGGTACATTTATACCATGGAATTTTACACAGCAATTAGAAACAATGATATTGCAGCCTTTGAAGGTAAATGGATGGCTATGGAAGAAATTATGCTGAGTAAAATCAGCTTAACCCAGAGAACTA